>JAYMTE010000461.1:0-18086 GCA_036897545.1 Pelargonium fulgidum
GAGAGGCTGCGCCGTTTACCGATGAAACAGTGATCGCTAGCTTTTGGCCTTGTTAGCAATGACTACCAATTGTGCAAATGTAGTATTTTTGGCCAGGAGAGACTAGGGTTATGTTGGCTGGTCCTGTGGTAATCACACTCCCAATGGGATTGGCTCCATTACATGAGTCAAATGATGCTTTGGGTACTTCTACAACATCATGATAATTGGTAGTAAGTTGAACACTACAAAATCATTAAAAAAAACACATGGTTAGAAGGAAAATAAAGATTAGATGGTAACTAAATATTCAAATTTTAACTATAACTCTGTTTTAATTGTTTGTTTATGTACGTAAATTGTTGTAAGTGACAAATCATTTATTTTAGTATATCGTTGTAAGTGGCGATTATATATATTAGTATCATAATAAATGTCATGCAATCATTTTTTTTATTTTGAAATATAAATATCATACAATCGTAGATGGGTTCAGAAATTTCACTCAATGGGAATAAATTTATTAAAAATAGTATTTTACAATATATGAATCTAAACACACACACAAAAGCAAGTCTAGTACTCTAGTTTTGAATTCAGGCCCAAGCAAAGGTATATTCAAGGCCCAATACAAGCCTAATTAGAAGCCCATACTCAAGTGTGTACAATTAATGGGGCAAATGATGAAACTTTTCTAAACTAATTAGGGAATTTTTCAAAATTTTCAAAACATTAGTGTGGACAAATATGAAAAATAAATAACAAGATAAGTGCATAATTTGACGAAAAAAATATAATGAGGGAAAAAAGCAACTGCCTCAACCGAACTGACCATAACGTAATATGTTTCCATGCAACAACGATAAATTAGCAAACGATTAATTAAGTCTAGTAAACCCGATAATAAGTGATAAAAAAACTAGAAAATATATAACAATAAAGTTACAATAAGTTTTAAGAAGTGATCAATCTATTCGGTCTTGAATATAAATAAATTGAAGTGAACGAGAGCGCGACAAAAAAAGACTTACATAAAATATCACCAACCATGAACTGTTGTGTGGCAGCCCAAGTGGCATAAGCATCAGCACCACCTTCTTGTACATCCCAGCACATCTCACCTCCCACAACATGCACTGTTTGTGCTGTGGCACATTGCACAAACACAGCTCCAAATACCACAAAAAGTCCCAAAACACCCACCATATTTTTTGCCTCCATTTTCTCTACTTTGTGTGTGTTTTAAGCTTATTCTTTGAGTTTTCTAATGAGTTGTGAGAATATATATGTGTGTGTGTGTGTGAGAAGATTGCACAATAGTGTATATATAGCACATCAAGAAGCCAAAAATGTGAAGACTATTAGAAGGTTTTTGGAACCAAAATAGGAAACCGCAAAAGCTAGCGAGTGCCGGTCAATTTTTATGCAAGATTGTTTCAATTCTTGCATTGCTTTTTCGGCCATGCAAAAATTTTAGAGTGTTCAATGGGTTTTGACTTGGTTTTTGAGTTGGTGTGAAACTGTGAATGAAGAAACTTTGCTTATTGTTCAACATTTGGAGCAAGCTTGACTTGGTCATGCCCCATATTGGCATTGATTGGAAGAAAATGACTAATTTGCAAATCATTCAATGCTAGTTTGGAAAACGGTGTGGGAAACTTACTTCTCTATTGGGCCAAACTAGTTGTTCCATCATCTACGGGTTATTACTTGCTTTTCAAGTAAAATAAGATCTGAATAGAATCAGGTAAATCCCGCTTAGAATCGGGCCTAAACGAACCAAAAAAAAAAAAAATTAAAAATAAGCACATGTTTATTTGACCATGTTCAATTAACCTAAATTCAATAATTTTGAGTTGAATTGGTGATGGGTCTCATACTAATTTACTCATACATCAGCTTTAATATTGATATATGCAACAAGAGTAAGGTTTTTCAAGTTATTTCATTACATCATTTTATTTTATTTTTCGGTAATGGAAACTAGTACATGATTGACGTTAATAATAATTTTCAAAGTTTGTAGCTGAATTAAGTCAATGAACTAACTAATTATCTTTCTTCATCTAAGAGCTAGACTTCATTTTTGACATAAAGTTTGTAGAATTTGAGATGTAACCATCTATGTCCCTACCTTGACATTCTATTTGTAAATCTAATTCCCATGACTCTGTCTAATTATTGTAACATAGATTTGGGCATCGGATCCAAAATTATATACTCATTCTGTTCCAAAATGAGTGTCTTATTTGTCTAAATTTTTTTATCTCAAAATGAGTGTCATGTTTATATTTTTAGGCTATTATATCATTGTTTTTCTCCTATTACCCTTATCACTTATGAACTGCACATGAGATGTAGGTGGAAAAGTGAGGATAATATTGAAAACACATTAAATTATCTTGTAAACCTTAATTTTTACAAAAAATGAAAATATGACATTTATTTTGAGACGGATGGAGTATATAACATGGGGCAGTTCTTCCCTTAAAACCTCACCCAACCTCTACCTGATTCAAGAGTTGAACCCGTATGTGTCCTGACCATTAGGCCATCCAAAAAAAATAGAAACTTTTTAGTCAACTTAACATTTATAAAAAAATAACATATTTCTAAAAATATTGTTAGAATATGAATAGTTTTGAGTTTTGACATTGTTTTTATTCATAAAATGTTCTTATATGATTATTTTAGCAAGGGAAATTTCCCATTAATCAATTTTCAAGTCGTCAAAGAAATTGACACATCCGAATATTTTCCTATTTCACACCATTAATTTATACCTATTCATTGGGTTTTCAATAGGATAATTACCAATTTTGCCACCATTTCTTGCAACAAATTAGCATACAAATCATGAAATCAACCTTTAGCTGTGATTTTCACATTTCTTGGTTGAGCCCATGTTCATCAACCCTCGGAGAAGACCAGAACCATCGTTAGCCTAATAGCATGTAACAAGATCACTGTGAACAGATACTACATATCTGCAGAAATGATTCGATTCTCGCAACATTTATAGCACGACAATGCAACACATGACAAATCTCCAAGAACCCTATACATAAAGAACTCAAAACTGCTCGTGATATTGTGATCAATGTACGGTGGGAACACAATTTTGTGCTGTGATCATGATAATACTAATAAACTTCGTGCACGAATTGTGGTTCAGTTTGCTAATCAGCACAATAATGTCAAAATCGACCACTATACATACTTTTAATTATAACATGCTTTGATCTCAAGACAAAACAGCTTAGAAAATGACCACTAAATTATACTCTGTATATAATATGCTTCGATTTAAAGATGGAGGTGCATGATCAGGAAGTGGATGCAATACGTTTTTCCATGAAAGATTCCACTATAGGACTCTACTAAGAGTGCTAGTTAAACCAACCAACCAACCAGTCTATAAGTGCAATGTGCATGTCCTATAGTTACGTTTTCTTCCAAGGAAAGGAACTAGAATATGAATAGGCTAGTTCTAGGTAGCACGAAAGAAATCGCCAGCCACAAAACTTGAACTCAGGGTATCGATCTGCAACACAAGTGCATATACTTTTCGTGACCTACCCACTAGATATAATATACAGTAGTATCTATATTCCTTACGGGGAAGTAAGATGTGTGATGTTTTCAGAATGAGTGTTGAGGATTCATATATAGACTTAAGAAATTATTTGGAACCCAATAAGTTTGAATGATGAAACGACACTATACAACGAAAAGAATTTTCATACGCTCGATATGTGTTAAGAAATGGAAGTATGTGTACCCTGCAAGTTGTAGGCGGGGCAGCTTTGGAGCCTTCATAAGCAAGAGTCATCCCCGTGTAACTTGACGTGGAAATTTCACGGAAACTGATGGAGTTTCAGCCTGCCTTTTCGGATAGGATGGAGACGATATCTTCCCGAGCTTTCTCAAGAGCACTAGACAAATTCTCTGGCTTCTTCCCGCCTGCCTGAGCGAAATTGGGCCTCCCGCCACCTCCACCACCACACAGCTTAGCTATAGGGCCTATAAACTTCCCTGCCTGAATTCCCAGTTTTACTACGCTTGGAGTGAATGCAGCAACTAAGCTCACCTTCCCTTCGCCCGGACTTGAACCCAAAATTATGGCTGCGGGATCTTCTAGTGTATCTATCAGATATTCAGCCGCACTTTTTAGTGCATCGGCATCAATATCATCCATGCACTCAACTAGCACCCTGAAAAAGAAAATCGTTTAATTATTTTAGTTTCAGTACTAACATAATAATGCTTTGAACTTTAGAAGAGGAAGGCTGAAATGTAAACAATGTTTCCTGCCAACAAGCCCAACAAGTTCGGATTAAAGCAGTGTTGACTGTTGACTGTTGAGTTGAGGTGTAAGTTGGAAACAAGTAAATTGCGAAATGGACAAGGTTTAAGTTTCTGGCTTCGTCAAATCTGTACTGTTAACTCCATACAGCTATAATAAGGACCCCCAAATGATACTTAGGCATGCTACTCATCTTATTTTCACGTAAGGTAAGGCCTGAGGAAGGGGAGGAGAGTTACATGTAGCTGATGAATTGAGATTATAACCATTGCATGGAAGCAAACGATTACCTGATCTTTGTTGACGAACCCACGGTGAATGCCTTGCTTGCTATCATTGATGCTTTGTACACTGCAGCTTTGGCACGCAACGTAGAAACTTCAGTTCTCACTGTTCGTAAATCCTCTAGGAGACTTTCAACCCTGGTTGTTACTTCTTCAGCTTTTACCTTCAAAACAAATTTCGATTTACAATTTACTATTTTCAAATGACTGCTGTAAGCATACCGAAGTCCTAAACTATAGTAAACTGTATCAGTGAGCTTCTATAATGATAAATAGAAGGAAAACATACTTTAAGAGTAGAGCATAAATGTTTCATATGGTGATCTCGGGCATTAACATATTCAATAAAACCATCCCCAGCCACAGCTTCTATGCGTCTGATTCCTGATGCAATGCCCTGCTCTGAGATTATTTTGAAGCCACGTATTTCAGAAGTATTGTCAACATGGGTTCCACCACATAGTTCCATGGATACACCAGGAACCTCAACAACACGTACCTATGCCACAGCATTAGAAAAAGGAAACTTATCAGCTCATTTCCCATTGCACGACTAAATTTTTATACATCCAGATCATTAACTTTACATTTCTTCAAAGAGGGATACTTTAACACTATCCCTCACGTGCACGCCAGACAACATAGCATGCCCTGTACATTGACTAAGAATTAACAGGAAGGCAACACAAACGGGCCACACAAGCCCAAGACTGAACCAACTCGGATACCCGTGTTGGTGCTTCATAGGACATAAGCTAATAAAGTGAGCAAAAGTTTATCATTAGAAAGAATTCAAACCTCTTCTCCATATTTCTCCCCAAACATTGCTATTGCCCCTGCGCTTTTCGCTTCATTAATAGGCATCACTTTTGTCCGAAGAAGTGTAGCATCCCCAATCCATCCATTGATCAGGTTTTCAATCTCAACAAGCTCGCTGTCTGTAAGTGGTCGATGGAAGTTGAAATCAAACCTGAGACGCTCAAAAGCCACCATAGAACCAGCTTGTGATGTTTCTTCACCTATAACTTTTTTAAGTGCTGCTTGTAGCAGATGAGTAGCTGTATGATGAACCTATAAAATATCAAAGAGAGGTTATAACTCACCTGAAGAGCAAGATGCATAAAATATATGTTGAAGAAAAAAAGTTCAACCTGCAGTTATGCTTGTACCTTAGCCCGCTGTCTCAACTTTGTATCCACCGTAGCTTCCACTTCTCTACCAACCTCTAACATTCCCTCTTTGATAGTTCCTTTATGAACAAATATGTTACCCATAGATTTTTTAACATCTTTGATCTCTATAACAGCTGTTTGTTTGTTCTCAGCTGCTGCAACATATATAAAACCTTGATCGCCAATTTGACCACCTGATTCAGCATAAAATGGTGTTTTGTTCAACAAAACTTCTACATCATTTCCTTCGGAAACCTGTATCACTGGTTTCCCATTCACCATAAGGCCCTCCACTATTGCTCTGGCAGAAAGGGTATCATATCCTAAAAATTCAGTGTCAGGAACATTTTCTGTTATGTCTGCACTATTGCCAACTTCAAGTTTTACAGTATTGTGTGCAGCTTGAGATTGCCTCCTTTGGTTCTCCATTTCAATATCAAAACCATTCATATCTATACTAACACCTTGCTCTTCAGCTACTTCTGTGGTTATTTCAACTGGAAATCCAAATGTGTCATACAAAAGAAAGGCATCTTTGCCTGACAAGCATGGTACAGTTCCCTTTTCACGAGAACTTGATAATGCATCACCTAGCATTTGATCAAGCAACTTCTCTCCTCTCTCCAAGGTCTGCACAAAGCGTAGTTCTTCCCTTTTCAATTCCTCAAATATGCGAGGGGCACTATTCTTTACATCCGAGTCGATGTAGGTGCTCATTTCTACTACTTTTTCTGCAACCGTAGGCAGAAATGCTCCTTCGAGATTTCCTCTTCTGTCACCCTTTATACCTAGCAACCTGCCAGTTCGAACGGCCCTTCTGATAAGCCGCCGAACTACGTAACCTCTTCCAATATTTGACGGGAACACCCCATCTGATATGAGATAAACTATTGCACGCATATGATCTCCAATAATCTGAAAACAACAAAGAACTTTACAGTAATAATGCACATCTACTAGGGATAAAAATCAAGAGTATTTTCCAAGACAACTTTAGAGAGGTTGTGGATGGTTAAAGATAACATACTTTGAGTTTTGTTTTTGTGTGATCGTCAGCAAGAGCATATGAGACATTTGCCAATTCTGATACCTTTTCTATAATAGGATAAATTAAGTCGGTCTCATAGTTGTTTGAAACCTGCAGGAAAGAAAATGTGACTTCTATGCCGAAGAAGTTAAGAAGCATGAGAAACGGAGTATTATGCTAGGAAAACACCACATTGATCATGAAATTTCGTTACTGGAAACCCCCTCTGCTAATGTTAGCTCTGATCACAATAAAAGCATATATATTCTTTCATAAGTCTAGAGTGCAGCTGATAAACAAATACCTTCTGAAGGATGCGAGCCATACGCTCAAGGCCAAGTCCAGTATCTATATTCTTCTGTTTCAAGGGTTCAAGTGATCCATCATCCTTTTTGTTGTATTGCATGAAAACCAAATTGTAGAATTCTATAAATCTAGTATCATCTCCAAGATCCTGCGAATATTAATTCAAAAAATAAGTAAGAAAGCCAGTGGTAAGGAGAAGATTATAAAGAAAAAAACATACAAAATAATCGCAATCAAACAAGCTCATATAAGAATGCCTATGAATGAAATATAGTTATTCAGTTGGATGCCTACAGCATCAGAAAAACCCCTCTCAGGATGGAAATCTTAATACAACTCAGAGCAAGGACCACAGGGACCAGTAGCTCCACTAGTCCAAAAGTTGTCTTCTTCACCCAGTCTCTTGATACGCTCAACAGGAACACCCACCTGATACAAAAGCAATGATCATACAATTAGTATTTAGTACTGCGAGCGCTGGTTCTCTTCCTATACATTTTAGTCTTTGTTTGCATCAAGACGACAAAAAACAAATAGCACAATATGGATTAGTGAGTGTATGTTTCCTGGTAAAATGCATAATCCTCCATAATTATGCATTTTCTATTAAGTAAACAATCATCAATTCTTGTATAAGTATGAAAGTGCATGTCAGATGTGAGTATCTGTCTTCATGTATCTAATCTGACACCCATATTTTCAAAAGGAGAAACAACATAGATATCAATTATACCAGGAAAGAAACAACATTGATGTCGACTACAAAATATCTTAAGAAATGGGGGAAGATGGAAGGAATATTAAACGTCAGAATAATGCGATGTTAATGGGAAATGTTATATAAATTCTGCAGCTTACCTCATCATGCCATATTTTAAAAGCTTCATCATCATCTTCATAAACACTAACCCATAATCTGTCAGCTGGCAGTCCATATCTGAAAGCGGAAAAAATATTGATGATAAGAGTCTCTTTCTCACACACACAGTGACACACGCACAGATAAGAATAATAAGTGTTAAACATGAAGAGGACAGTATGTCTGAAATAATTAGCACTAGCTTATAACCGTGGAACTTGGCGGCCCATTAACAATATAATAATGTTATGCTTACTCTTCAGTTGACAGCTCCCATGCCCACTTGATTGCTTCTTTCTTGAAGTAGTCTCCAAAACTAAAGTTTCCAAGCATCTCAAAAAATGTATGATGACGAGCTGTGCGGCTTACATTATCCGCATCATTTGTACGGATGCACCTTTGCGTAGTTGAGGCACGGGGTACTTGTATAGGAACCTGAAAGTGAGATTCTAATAGCATCAATAGATCCAAAAGCTCAGAAAAATAAAAGAAGATGCTGACATATGTTTTCACGATAAAAATATAACTGATAAACTATTCATCCAGGTATCACCTAGGGGCCATTAACAGAAACTATGGTCCGGACCACTTTACTATAAGATACCAAATGAAACCGATCAATCCGCAATTGGGCTATCGCATTAGACGTATTGTGAACTACTAAAGTACATTATGGTACTTAAATGCAAGTTCTGCATCCCATGATTCTAACAAGCCAAGTAAATGATAGTGCTAATGCATAGAAAGGATTATGTGCCTCTTAGTATGATTAATCCAACTTCTGAAAGTTTTGAACTACAACTACTTATCTGAATCCAATATCTCCTGTACATCCAAAAAGACCAAGATAATATCAATGAAACATTCATTGTTAAGTCTAAATAACAGAAGGTCATCAACATCAGTCTTCCCATAATTTTTATTTTTCCTGCGAATTTGAAGTTGACTTGTAAAATCCAACCTTCTTAGCATCTGATAAGTGCTAATCTGAACTAACAATGTAAAAGATAGAGCCTTTGTTACAGTGAAAAGTAACAATCTTCTACAGAATTTCAGTGAGATGTTTACATTCAAATGAGTATCCAATTCAGTTTCTTTAGGCATACAATGCCATCATAATAGTGGAGGGACAGTCTGATAGAACTTCAGACAGAAGGAGAGATCACAGGCACTTCTAGACAAAGCTTTCCAGTTCATAGATCCAGAACACTAGATTGTACTATAGTTCTTTTTTTCTTCAATAAACATATCGCTCCCTATAAGAGATGCTGATTTTACTGGAGTTGGATGGCCATTATTGTTGATTGGTAAGAGAACAGATGGCAAAACCCGCATACGGTGAAGATAAGCTTATATATACGAAACTACGAAAGTTAATATATATATTTTTCTACCAAGAACTTTTCTTCTTCTTTTTTTTCTTTTTTTTTTTTTTTTTTGGAGAGGGAGGGGGGGAAACAGACCACAATTTTGAATGGGTTTCTAGGACTGGTCAGTCCTTTCAAAGGACCTGTCTCTTATCCATGATGTGTTATCGTGGCTGACACCTTTAAGTAAGCCATATCCAATTTAATGAACCACAAAATGGTATTACAGAAATTTTGGTATCATACCTTTCCAAGAAATATAGGCTTGAATTGAAGCATTCCAGCAATTGTCAGTAGAACTGTGGGATCATCTGGCACAAGAGAAGCACTCGGAAGAACCTTGTGACCACGGGAAGCATAAAAATCAAGAAACCGACGGCGTATTGCATTCCCACTTGTAAGGAGATCCTTGGAATTATCCTCCACCACTTCCTCAGTCACAGGCTGTACTGATGCTGAAAGCAACGTGGTAAATACAATGTATTTTGAAAATAGAAGCTGAAAAACACCACATGGATAATATAATAAAATGGCAGAAAAAGAACCTGATATACTTCTTGATTTAAACTGCGCATTACAAGAATGTCTATAGGGCAAGATACTTGAAGAAGAAAAGCCCAGGTTCCTTCTGAAAAATCCTGCATAACCCCAAACTTATATTCATAAAATAAAAAAGTCATCATGTAAAACAAGGCATTATACATGGAAGAAAATTAGCAAAATTAAGATTATAAAATGTCTCAAAGTAATAAGCTTTATGGAAAAAAAGCAACTGCTGAAAGATCCTTACCTACCTTATAGTTTCCAACAACAATTGGGTCGATAGAAACACCTCAATAGGAGTAAAACTATATGTCCGATCCTGCCTAATGCAGAAATACTTGGGTCGCATTTGTCATAAAATTGTGGAATGGAAATGACCATAAGGTCCTAATGAGGAGACTTGCTATGACAGGCTTAACAATCGAAGACATACACAAGGTGAAGCAACTCAGCAAGTCACTTGGTAGTTGGTAATTCTTTTGCATCTTTGTCAATTCATATGAATAAATCAGTGATATAGTACCAATAAGAACCAAATTAGGGTAGTAACTAGCAAGAGCAAAACTAGCAATTCCTCCACACAATATTATAAAAACTAACAAACCCCAAAAACTAATTCCAAATTGCTAAACTATATAACCAGTAAATTTAAATTGAAACCGATTCACTTCATCCAAATTCAAGCAAGACCCATTAATGGTAAAGCAAAAATCCACATTACCCACTAACAAGTTCCTATTTTTTCTAAATGGGTATCAAGCAAAATTGGATCTTCCCCAATTCCGAGTCCAGAAACTGCATCAATCTAATTCAAAAGTGAAAATTGAAGAACGAAACAAGGAAGAGGAGAGTTGGAGAAAAGTGGGTACCAGCGGAGAGTGAAAAAGTGGCAGTGGCTTGAATTGGGAAGGTCGATTTGTCCCGCAGAAACGAAGTGCGTCGAGGAACCACCATAGCTTTCCCGCCATGGAAGGATTGTGGAAGTTTGAGGCCTTCCATGGCTTCTGGTTATCTGTGGAGTTTCAAAATGTCGTTGGCGTTTTTATACGTTGGTGTAATGAGAGAAGATAAGCTTTTTTTTATGGAGTGTCCAGTCCACATAAATATGTCCTGTAATTTATTTAGTTTTCTTACATGAAATTTGGTTAGGAGATATTTTTACTTCTAAGGGTCTGTAAACTCAATTAAGTGATAAACTGAAATGTAATTAAAAGAAGCCCTTCGTTTTCAAAAATATCTTTTTGGTCATAATTTATTAGCTGATGATTATTTTTTTCTTAACACTTGTCATTATCATATTCCATCGAAGCTAGAACTATTTGTGTTGAATGAAAATGAAGTTAACGGTCGATAGCAGTTGAATAAATTTTACTCGAGTTCAATAACTCTATTTCAATCATTAATGAACTCAGCAACAATGGTTGATGACAAAATTGAAGACATAAGAAACTCACTGTATTGGTTAATGGCGGGACAACATCTTTGAGTTCTCTCTCTCCTTCCAGCAGCTTGGTAGAAGCTGTAAGTTGGAAGTTGGTCATTTTCACCAAACATGTTTCCTCCTTTTAGCGGGCTAAAAGACGATGTGACAACTTTTTAAAGTCATCAATAATGTTACGAAACAAATACTATGTCCGGTTTGAGGTTGTAGGTTTTGGTCTATAAGATTATTTACAAAGTTTATGTGTCATTTTTTGTCATTAATAGTCAAGTTAACAACCGAAAAGAATATGAAACATAGATAATCACAAAAATACGTCTCATCCAAACATCTGTTATGAGTAGCTAATACTTACATTGTTTTCCATTGAAAATCACTACATGATGAGATAAAAGCTATATATAATATTTTCTAACAGGGTCACATCACTCCCAATTGGCTCTTTTCTGCATAAAAACTGACATCACAAGATTCACAATTTTCTCCCTTTCTTGAATCCATATCCATACACATACATGTTGAGAGCAAGTGTCTACAATATTCACCATGATCATCTCCAAGAAGATCACCAATCTGGTCACAAGAATGTGCCACAAAATGGCTTCAAAGGGAAGGAAAAAAATCATGTCATCAAGTGATGTACTAATAACAGATTATAGTGACATGAATGCAGTGAGTTGGAGAAGATCATCATCAGTTGCTGATAAAGGACATTTTGTTGTTTACAGCACCGACCAAACGCGCTTTGTGATGCCTCTAGTTTACCTCAACAACAGCATTTTCCGAGAGCTCCTCAACATTTCTGCACAAGAGTTCAATGGTTCACCAAGTCATCAAGAAGGGCCTATCACAATGCCTTGTGATGCTGTGCTTATGGAGCATGTAGTTTCTCTCATACAACGCGGCGTAGCTATAGATTTTGAGCTTGTTTTGCATCAAGGACACAGAGTGAAGCAATTACTTGGTAACTGATATGAAACTTATTCCATTTCATGATCTTATGAATAATTTGCATTTTACACTATGTCATTTTAGTGTAAATGTGTAATGGAATATTATTCCAAGATCCCAGTTTGTGTTTTATTTATAACTTGGTCCAATGAACCTGCATCAATGTAGATAACATAACGAGCATGTCAGAATCAGAAATGAAACGGATTCTTTCCACAATTCCACCAATTAGAGATGATTTGTGTTCGAGATAAATTGAAGACTTATTGCAGTGATTATATTAAATAAGATTTTGAATATGTTGTTGAGCACTTTTAGAGTTTTTGTCTTCCATATGATACTGTCTGTGCTGATACCTATGCAGTTATGTTGGATTCTTGTTGGTCTTTTCTCTCTCTTTCTCTCTCTGTCATAAGTATCTAATCTTGGAAATTATCTGTATATTCCAACTTAACATGTACTGCATAAGAAACCACAGTATCAAAATAGTGTATATATATACATGTGTGTGTACACATGACCATGTTCATCCAATCTTCAAAATTGCTATTCATTATTAGTGTGTGATTATTTTTGTGCAATTCAGCCTAATATAATGCATCATTCTTATCAATTTTGAACAAGATATTAATGAGGTTGGATGCAAATGTTGTTATGAGTCTCGTGTTTACATTTGAATGAGCAAATATGTCATGCTCGATTCGTGCATATATTGCATTTAGAGGGGGAGTTAATCCGCATGTAGTTTAGAGAAATTTTGTGAGAAATGGCAAGGGAAGCCAATTGAGAAATGAAAAAGCTTCATGCATATTCATGGAGAAAAATAAGTTTCAAAATATAAATAGAGTTGAAACTTGGAATGAGTGGAATTAAGAGAATACATATAAATGTAATATATAATAAACGAGTTATAATTGTTTTCAACCCCTTAGAGATGAGAGAATATATTATTTTCAAACTTATCTAAATACAAGTCCAAAGTTTTCCGAGACTAAAAACATAATATAATGTACTAGTAAATGACCTCAATATTACATAAGTGAGTTAGTGAAAGAGTCGCGGATTCCAAGAACTTTGGTTCCTAGGGCATTATAATTTTAGGAAATAAAAGTCACAAATTGTCCTACAAATTAAAACTCATTCGATTCATATAACTTCAACTCGATCTCTTTCCCTCGCTGCAAGTAGCATATAGAGTGATTTACCAATTCAGGGTTATTTTGAGCTATTCAACCTAATAAAAATACTAGTATTAATTCATAGCATTTTTAACAACAAAATAATGAGTTTGAATGCAATTTACAATGGGTTTGTAACGATGAAAATACAACATATGTGTTAGTGTGAGGCTTTGTTATGAATCTTGTGCTTCAAAGTTTCATGTGTACAACATGTCAACATAGATGCTAAAATAAGATGAAGAATGATACCGATCACACGCATAACTCACATATCTATTCCACTTTGAGATAAGGTGTGACATGCCGTAGTTTTCATGTGTTTTCCCTTATTATTGTTGTTGCTTTGTAGGTAGAGAACTAAGATTTTAAAGTTGTTGAAGAATTTTTGTTATTGAAGAGATTGAGAAGAGAGAAAGGGAAAGAAGAAAAGTAGGTTTACTATATGGTCATGGATTGGGTTGGATCGTGACAAGCAATGTTCTTTTCGTACAAGTTTAAAAGCTATTAATTGTGAATTTGGGATGGGCGGGTTTGGGAAAAGATAAATAAATTTTTGATACCTTTATTTTGCGACAATGATGTGTGTTATCAATCATTTTGCACTCTCATATTCAAAGTGCGTACCATCAATGAAACTTTGGATGTGTGCTATCAACCATTTTGCACTCTCATATTCAAAGTGTGTACCATCAGTGAAACTAACCCATAGAAGAATTTAGTGCTCCAATCACTCTACTCTTAGTTTGTTGAAATTTTATCTTTCAAATATAAACAATGCAGCTTTGTATCTTATAGTATATGTATGACTCGTGTTTTTATTCCGACCAAACCTGGTATTTATTGTCCGGTCAACGATTCAGTTTTCTTTCACAATCTCCAAAGTCTCTGAGATTCGACATCAAATTCTTCCCTCTCACATGGTTTCTTACATTGCGTAAACTTTCTATTAAATCAGAACTAAGTTACAAATTACACATACAAACCTACAATTTCCAAAAAAATAAATATAAACTTTTCATGATAATCATGTTTGGCCAGTGCAATGTAAAAATGAAAACTCCGCCTATAGGTGAATTAGCAGAGATTGTTTTAGCTTAAGTGCTTAACTTGAGATTTCCGGTTTGCGTCATAAGAAATTCAGTTGCGCTCAGATAGATAGATCGACTTTGGCCTCCTTGTGGTCATTCCCCGACTTGAAGAGGGATGATGGTCAACCTCAGCGGCAATCCTCTGATCATCCTCTACCTCGTAATTCCTTTGCCTTTCAACCAGACCACACTATGTTTCAGTCACATACTAATGAAACAGTGAGTCCTGAATCCGATCAAAGTAGGTACTGACATCGAAGGAAGATGCAAGAACCTTGATAACAAGGGTCTTCACTCACCACAACAGGACACTAACCAAGAAACAGACCAAAACCTTGGATACAAACTGCAGGGCACACTGTTAGCAAAAGACTCGAGTGTGTGTCTGTAAATTCATCTCAAATGTAAGAACGAGAATTTAATCACAAGGTTCCGAATCACGCCTCACTAAAGAGAATTTTATAGAAATATAAAGAGAGTACGTAGAGAGAGTCTAAATGTAGAAAGTAAGATCTCGTCTTCTTACCAAAGGGGTACATTTCGTGTAGAAAGGCCTACCAAGATCCGAATTAGACTCATTTACAAAAAAAAATTAATAACTCCTATCCTATATTTATACACACATATATGTACCAACAATTCCACGTCTAATATAAAAATAAGAATACTGATAAAACAAATTTCACATATCAAATTCAGTCCAGTAAGGCCGCAGGAGATTTCCTAAGTTACAAGCTCATCAATGCCACCACCATTTTTTTCTTACAGATCAATGCTATGCGTAAAGTTAATTGAAATAAGCCATAATGATTGAAAAAAATGGGTCGAGAAATTTTCTACGTGTGGTAGTGGACCGGTGCCCATAGCCGAGGGGTTTTCGAACAGCTTTGATCATCTGGTATAAAATACTGTACAATGCTGATGAAAAACTAGCTGTTAAATAGCTCTGCCATTAAAGACCTACAACTTGTAAACATAGTAATATCCCGATTCTCCCTCCCCCCATGCATTACTGAAGGCCCCTCCTTAGGACGGACAAGAATCCTCCAGAAGATTTCTCCTTTCTTCGATCCTCTCCTTCATGTTCTCCAACTTTTATCTGCATACATTACACCACACCAATTGTTAGCTACATCACAAACACAAGCTTGATAATACAATACAAGTTATTGCACAAGCTCTTATAATTACTTGACTTACAGCCTAAATTAAGTTTCATATTTATTAGTATTTGACTTTTCACGTGTACTTCCATAAGTACTTGTCGTGACAAACTCAACTCATTTTATAAAATAGTATATCGAGAGAGATATTAATAATTCATTTATAGTTCGCCTACCAAAAATAAAAGTGAAGCTTTGGGACAGAGAAAATTTGTAGGTGAAGTTTATGAAGATGGAAGACCATTCAAAATAATCAAATCTATTTGGAAATATGAACAAGATACTATCAGGGAAAAAGAAACCCTCCATCCGTCCTTTTTTTTTTTTTTTTTTATTTTTGGATGAGTTAGTTAGGATTGTATTTTCTTCCTCACAAACCATGCTCCATGGGGTATTGGTGTAACAAACTCGAGAATTCTAACAATCTTAAATAAGGATGCGGTAGGAAATTCATGCACAATGGACTAACCAAAAAAAGAGTACACACTCGTTTTAGGACTGAAAGAGTAGTTGTCAAATTGTTGATATATTAAGAATACTGCCATGTAAATGCAAGTGGGGGAATGTTACAAAACAAAGACTTACTTCCTTCGCCACTTGCTGCAAGATTTCGATAATCTCACAGAAATCAGGTCTTAGTGCTGGATCTTGCTGCCATGATTTCTCGAGTAGCTCAACAAGTTTTGGATGAGTGTGCTTTGGAATTGTGGGCCTTAATCCCTGAAACAATGTTAAATGAAAGAGGTGTCAGCTGGTGTGGTAAGATTCTAGACCCTTTATCAACGTGATGTGGAAGGAAAAAGATTGTGATTTAACAAAAGTAAAAAGTGTATGATCAGCAGAAACATAATCAACTATTTTGATTTTCAGATATTTACCTTTTGAACTACACCAACAGCTGCTTGTAGTGGAGTCAAGTATTCATATGGAAGCTGGTCGTCAAAATCAGTTGTGTAAGTAACTGGAATAAATTCAAAAACTAAGACATGTTGAAGATTGTACATTACTAAATGGTACCTTCCCAGTTAGCAACTCCCATAACACAACTCCGAAACTAAAAACATCCGCCTTGTGATCATATGGCTTGTGTTCTATGACCTTAAATGCAAAATAAATGTTGTAAGAAAACTATATATGATGAGCAATCTCCTAAACTACAAGATATAATACTAGCACAACACATCAACAGAGTATAAGTAAATAAAAGTGAGATGTAAAAACTGAAAATGCATTAAAGGATCCAGTGTCAAATCAGAAAGGCACACCTCAGGAGCCATCCATCTATAAGTTCCAGTTTCAGCCGTCATGACTCCAGTTTGAGCTTTCACTCTGGCAACCCCAAAATCAGCAACCTTAACAACCTGTAATGATAAGATTGAAAAAGGAAGGAAAAAAAATCAAATATTAGTAATATCATAAGAGGTGAGTTTCAAAACTATCGCTAGTTGGAAAGGATGATAATGAAGATAACCACATATAGAACACACTGATGCAGCATTATAAGTTTATAAGCAATGAATAATGAATCACAATATTAGTGCATCAACGTACGTCATTTTCATCCATTAGAAGATTGGCAGCTTTCAAATCTCGGTGGATTATATTATTTTGGTGCAAGTAATTCATCCCCTTGGAAACATCAATTGCTACTTTGAGCAAGGTTGGAAGCTTAAAAACACCCTTTTGTTTGTGTAAATAGTCATACACGCTTCCTCCAGACATAAATTCTGAAATATAGAAGAAGCAAAAATTTCATCAGTGCATCTAAATATTAAATCAAAAATAAAAGAATCGGCCCAGAATACGCCAAGATGCTAGAGAGGAACACTGTGAAATTACCAGTTACAATGCACAAACTTGGTGGCTTGGTGCATGCACCTATAAACTGTACAACATTCTTATGCCGAACTTTCCTGCAGGTTCCAAAAGAAAACGTAAGAACAGGAAGACAAACAGTTACATTTTTTTTTTAATCAATTTAAATTTAGAGGTATGAAGGTATGAAGGTTATGACTTGACAAATTTAGAGGCTATGCATCTAAAATATGTGTTTAAATTTTCATTTTATTAGGGGGTCTTGATAAAAGTATGTTGAAGCATTTTTTATTTTTTTTTGGTAGCCATTAACCATTATCTTTCCGCCTATTATGTTCTTCACTTAAATGTTAAATGTGACTTCCCAAAATCCTGTTCCTATATATATTTGCCTATATGATAAACAGTTTGACACATGCATAATATAAGATTTATCAGAAAATCATCAATACTACGTAAGTAAAACTTATGGTTATACTATTCAGAATAAAGAGCAGATTTTGACAAACCTCATAATAAAGACCTCTTGGGCAAACTCTTTCTGCAATTCTGAATCTAAGCGCTCAGGCTTGAGGACTTTAATAGCCACCTCCTGACTACAATA
>JAYMTE010000462.1:0-18080 GCA_036897545.1 Pelargonium fulgidum
TCTAAAAATAGAAACAAGACATTCATTTTGGAACAAAAAATTTAGACAAATAAGATATTCATTTTAGAACAGAGGGAGTATAATACTTGCAACTAATAATTTTGGTCCACAAATAATGGAGACCTCATTAAACAGAAAACTGAAACCAAGAGAGTAAGTAATCAAACAAAGCATCTCATAAAATAAATTACTCCCTCCATTGCCAAACAAGTGTTTAAGAAAATAATCAACTAACTTAATATAATGACACTTATTTTGGAATGACAAAAACATCTACAGTATATTTTTCTAATCAATATATGGAGGAATAAGGCAGGCAGCGAGCAGTTGATGATTTTTCAATCTTGGGTTTCTAATTTAAACCACAAACTGAGGACAAACTATTCAAAGAAACAAAACCAACAATGAGGTTTAGAATCTAAAATTAAGCTGAATTTATGATAGTAGGTAGCAATAGTAGCTAGGTTGATGGAATTGAATGCTACCTACATCATCCAATAGTTAACAATTTGAAAACAAGAATTTTGGATAATCACTGTCTCAAACTAATTTACATTACAACCAAGCAAATGACAAATGGAGCTAAACTGCCTCTAATTTTGTGTCGTTGCCGCCGCCGATGACGGCTGTAACAAATCTGAATCCTCTAAATCCTGTGATTGGATATTTATATCCTGAAACAGAGTAGTCAGATAATGCACGACATAAAAACATATATGGTCTATCAGTTAACCAATACCAACATTAAAATATACAACCCTATATCAAAACCGTGCTTTTCAACACCCATACATCGCTATGTAATTTTAAATATAAATTCCTCTCCCTAGATCATGATTGTCTGGTGAGATTTATCCATAAATTAGGCAATTAACGACTTGTTCAGAAATTTATTTGACAACTCGTAAATTTCAGTTAAACGAAATTAAAAAATTTATCTTCTAAGGGAACTTATCAAAACTATCAACACAGAGTTGGTGATAATATTAAAATACAGTTGACATGAAGCTCGTACCTGTGAATGTATTAGTTGATGTGGTTGCTGATCTTGAGCCAATGGATAAGCTTGAGCAATGTATTAGTAGTGTTGATCAATGTTAGTGTTTCAAAATCAGATGGAACAACCATTGCATGCTTAATAACAGAAAATAGATTAGTAAGCGTCAAATGATTACCTCCCATTAAACAACACATCAAACCAGCAAGCTAAACCATGAACTCTTGTTCCAGCAGAAGCAACAAATTTCAATGGGATATCAATTTCATATAAATCTTCTTCCTGTGGAATGATTAATTATATCTAGAGGATATGAAACAATATCTTTAGGAAGAAAAAAAAATGAGAAGGCAGCAACAGCCAACTTTCAGATGAAGATGAGATACCTAAATCAAACAGCGATAACAATGTTATAATAATAGAAATAAACTTGACTAACATGATAACTAAACAATAGTGCTTTATCAGTAAGCAATAAAAAAAGGGTTTGGAAAAAAAATTCATTTTAAAGAATACAGATTTGTGCAAGTCATGGCAGCTCAAGCATTAATCAACTAGTGTATATAAATAAGAGAGAATGGCATCCAGAAAAATCTAGCCAAAAGCTGCAGCTTACTTAAGCGTAAAGTTCTCACCAAACATAAGGGAAAGAAAATGCAAAGCAACATGCACATGGTAAAAGTAATTTGAAAGTAGCATGCACAGATGTTTTAAATATATGAGAAAACTGAACTAAATTTGACATATTAAGAAGAAAAGAAAAAGGAAGATAATGATCATTCTAACCTAATAGCTCAAACTTGCAATATTATGTTATTGGCATCAAGGTTACAGGTTGAAACATTAGCAACTACTTTAACTACATCTCAGTGCAAGGATGTAAATTACTTCATTCATACAATATAACTTGTCAGTGGTGTCTATCATTATATAAATGTTTAAATGATATAATTGTACTATATGCATAGGTTACATTAACTGTAACTGCACATCACTAAATGCGCTTTGCTTTGAAATTAAACCCCAATTCATACTCTTTTAGTGATCAGGCCTTTTACCGAGTCAAATTCTTAGGTATCAACACTACAACAAAAATGAAAAACATGAATTTGAATTACAGATTTCAACAATCATTCTTCATGTGCATTACAACACTAAGAACATTGAACATCAAGTACCATAACACTATCATTTTAAAAATAAAATAAAAACTCAAGGTTCAATCTTCTTTTTTTTTTTTTTCTTTTTTTCTTTTTTTGCAAGTAAAATAGATAGAGAAAAGACACTTGAACGACTTGTCACTAATCACTATTAATGCACATTGCTTCGATAATTAAAAGCTTTTGTCTTGTGTTTCTTTACTCTTTGCACTTTAAGCACACAGTTAATGATGGATCTAATAGATCAGTAGAAAATAAATCTCATAACAATAGAGAAAAAAAAAATAGTCCGAACATATAATTTTAGATTATCGAAAGGTATCAAATCAAAATGAAGTAACCTAATCGTGCCACACTAAGAGAAGTTTTAGCTATCAATGAGAATGCACCAAAAAAGAAGCATAATATTTTATTAGCTCAATTAATTAATACCTCCATTTTAGTAAAGTCAAGCAAGTGACATGCAGGAGGAGCCACCAATAATCTTGGATCAAAAGCATCTACCACGGGCTGCGTGAAAAGAAATGAGGGTCCATAAATTATTTAGAAAAAAAAAGTCATTAAACAAAATTTGCAATAAGAACAAGACCATCAACAGGCGATGGCCACTAGATGCTATGCTACAAACGAAGGTAGCAACAACAACCCCCACTGACTTCTGACATTTATGAACAAGATACCCAATAAAGCAAATATTAAAGATTATTTCAGCCATTACACCGAAAAATTGTATTTGGCCACAGGACGGACAGCCCAATTCTATTTTAGGTGGGACTGGGCAACCTCCGCCCCATAGGTTAGTTTAAGACCTCAGATCGTAACCAGGACTGGCTAAAGGCACTTGGCCCAAATCTATGTAAATATACATAAGAAAATTATTTTTTTATTTTTACAAGACTTTTTGGGGTAGGTGAGACAAGCCAACAAAATCATCACATCTTATTAATTATAACGCATACAAACCCAATGAATTTGTAGAAACGGAGTGCCCCGGTAGGATCCAAGGGATTTTATTGTGTTGTGTGTTTTTTAGTTTGATTTGTGGCACATACAAAGCCAAAAAAATCTGTGTCATATTCGTTGCTCTCTTTTCAATATAATATGTTTTCAGCATGATTAAATATAATGATCTAACAATACATTTACAACTAAAAATATATTATCTCAAGCATATAAACAGGCCTGAGCTCTAATATCTTCCTCAGAAGTCAGAACTGGGCTTGAGCAAGAAATATATGCCCAACCTTAGAGATATGCACCATGCATGAGCCTCTTCAAAGTTGTCACCCTGTTCCAAATCTTAGAAGTTAAAAAGCTATCGCAGCTCAGAAACTAAGATTCTGCACCACTAACTATCTTAACATAGCATATTCAAATCAAGTTTGAAAGACTCATGTTACTCGGATGTGTGTTTATTTTAGCAAACAAACTCCTCTTCATATACATGACCATATTTAGAGAATTTACCAAAATACTTTAAATGAAATAAAAGTTTTGAATGTCCATGTATGCATGCGAAGCCACTTGATGCACATCAGAAGAAACAAGTTTCAGAAATAAGCTGGTGTAAACCTGAGAAAAATATCCCTGGAATGCAGATCCATACAAAGGTGTCAAATCAACTCCATAATAGTTCTGCTGCTGCCAAAAGAGTGCCTGCAAAATGCAAGGAACAAATGTAAAACATGTTCTCTTAAAATAATGATGGCAACAAAAGAAAACTCAATAAACTCTATATAATGAAGATAACATACTCATAGAGAAAAAGTAGATCTTGATTAAAAACAACCAAACATCCAAATGACTCCTATCATTATTTTGAAAAAGTAAAAATTACATAATTACCCTTTTCCATCTAACAGTTTACTACCTATACTTTCATATTTGTGGCAAATGTTAGAGTTTGTGTTGATTTGAACATTTTTGAATTTTTATTGGATTTGTGTTGGTTTTGTGTACAAATTTTGGACGACACGATTATCTTATTACGAGGAAACAACTTTTGTACTAACATTATTAATATTTTCCAGCTAATTACAGAGGAGTCTTCCTTGGCTCAAAAAGTAATTTTCGTTAACTGATTTTCTTGGTGCACCATACACTCCATTAAACAGAAAAAACAAATGTCCGTTTGTCATCATATGTTAAAATGCTAATGTCAAAATAGTAATAGCAACCCAACATTAATCTCTTCAAAACAACTCTTTTGAATTTGCTATTCAACATTATCATGTCTACTTTATAATAAGGAGTTTACGTAATATTGACATATCTGCAATTTTTAATTCACAAGATTTGCACATCAAAATACAGCACAAATAATCTTCATATAAAATAAATGTGATACTAGCTCATCAAAGTGACATATAAGCTTGGATGAACTGTTGCAATACTTCTAAGGGTTTATTTTAAAAAACATACCTTATTTGCAATTTCAACATATAAGTATTCATCACTAAAAGGTGCCATATGTATCCTGCACATGAAATCATTTTTCTAACATCATCAAAAGTAGTTTCCAAAACAAACCATAAATTAAATAAAACATCAACAACATGAAAGCAAGCAAGCTATTACTCAAACAAGTTAGGGTGGCTACACAAATTCTTTCGCCAAATTCAATGGAATCTTCCATTTGTGTTTTCCAGTCCATTCTCTCTAAAGTTATCACCTTCGACAAGTCCCACATTATCAATTATACTTCTTTCAATGCTAAGGTTTACCCCTTTTACTTTTTGTTTCTCCAAATTAAATGCACTCTATTTATTCTCATGGAATTGCTTATCTCTCATGTTGGACGCCTTCTGTGTGAAGTTGAAAATAAAAGTCAAGGTTTTGAAGGACGATTTTCATTTATGATAGGCTTTTACTATTGAGATTACTTAGAAAAGGCTAATGATAAGGTCCCTAGATAAGTTCTATAATGAGTGCTACATAGATAAGAGGTACATCTTAAATACTCCCTCCTTCACAAAATGTGTATTCAATTTCTCAATAAAATTTGTCCCAAAATTAAAAATGAGTTTCTTTCCTTTTTGAATAGTATGTTATGCATGAATTACCAACAATATCCTTAAGATTTGTTTGTTAGTTTTTTCTTCAATAGTCATCTAATCAAACAAGATCTCATAATGTATACTCTTTGCATATGATATTGTCGTGAGTCAATAAGAGTATGGAGGGGGTTAATACCAAATAAGATAGATAAAAGGATCAATGTTTTAAAAGGGCCCAAGGTGCATTTGAAGCTCTTGAGTCACTTATTAATTTAAATAGAGATGTTTACGAAAGCATTTTGCAAGGACTAGTTGGTAAGTCATGAGAAATCTTCTCATTAAAATAATTGGATCGAGGAACAATTCGATGCTTATCAAAAATAATTTATATCCCTTTAATTTTCTTTATTAATCATTCATTCACACGAGATCTCTTAATTATGCTACTATGCTCTTTGCATATGATATTTTCTTTATTTAATAAGAGTATAGAGGGGTTAATACCAAATAAGAAGACGAAGAGATCAGTGTTTTAAAAAGTGTGAGGTGCATTTATGGTGCTAGGGTCACCTAGAGCCTAGGCATGAGGCACAGTGAGGCTCGGGCTTCAACTGTGTAAGGCACACTTAAAATTCACCAAAATATGTTTTCAATTTATCACTATCATCTGAACGCATGATGTGGAATTGAGCTAATGTATCTACTACTAGAACTTAAACATAACTAACATATGAACTGGATCTCAATCATACAATGAAAATACAATATTTACATGATGACATAATTTCTGGACAATAACCATTCTTTTAGGGAAATTTGAAGGCACATGCATTAACAGTATAATTAAAATCAATGACCACCTAAATAGAAGATATAAGAGAATACATATGAAAACCACATTTCAAGAGGAACATTTACCTTCCAACTGTAGGAAACATTTTTCCATTAGGACCAAGAAACCGATCTCTAGCAATCACATAAGTTTCCAGCATTCTTTCATTGACTAATAGGGTCCCTAAATCAATCAAAGAAAAAAAATTAGACTTGCTATGACGTATACTTCATAAAGAAGTTGTGAGCACTTCATACTAACTTAGTGACTAAATACTTCCTCACAACATGAGAACCTACCAGCCCAAATATAATAATATACAAAACTCTCAGCCCTAATTGAATGTTAAACCATATATTGTATAAAGATAATCTTATGCAAGTATGATATGTAAGCTTACCCATAGGCTCAGAGATCAAAATATCTGCTTTCTCAGGCAATTCTACTTCCTCCACTTTACCTTTGATAACCTACATTGCAAATGACAGTGTATTACCCTTGAGAAACGAGACAATTCCCCAAAAACACTATACGGAATTTGAATTTTCATGATTATAATCTCACTGTGATTCTTTGAGCCAGTAATGGATTCCCCGCAATAAGCTTGCGTGCATATTCTGCCATTTCAGAAGCTTCCACAGCGTAAACATGCTTTGCACCAGCCTACATTTGGATTGAAACAAGTAGTAAGAGAATAAGTGAAGACATATTATTGTAACATATAACAATATTCAATACAAAAGTAGGTAATCATTACTTCAAATCGTATAATAACATGAATCATGTGACTCGGACCTGAGCAGCAAACAATGACAAAATACCACTTCCCGCACCAACATCAACCACCACACGACCAGTAAAATCTTCACGGTTCTCAATTACGGCAGCGTAATAGGTTCCTGAAACAAAACAAAATATGCCATTGGCATACTCAACATGTGACTGAGACCCATTGCAATTTTCTACCTTCAATAATCTTCAATATAAGCCTTTTGTAATTTAAATGAATAACACTTCACAGTAATAAAATAAAATATATAATTGAGATCCAAATCAATGAATCATTACAGCTAATGTACTTCAACAGCAATTTAAAGGTGTATTTTTATTTTTATATATCAAAAAGGAATATAACAATAGATCAAAGGTACAAATAAATTACAGCTCAGTGGTTTAACCTGTCCTCACATAATCTTGTAACATATTTTGTTGATGTAGAAGTTGTCCATAGTAATGAAAATACATCTTAGCAGAAGATGGCTCTATTTTATCATCAAACTTGCATTTGGAAGTTGAAACAGCAGAACTTGGTAAGCTTGTTCCTGGAATAGAGATGAACACAGAGCAAGACTTTGAATGGCAGAATGGCATACAAATACAATGTATGTGCTTTTAAAGCAATTTAAGAAACTGGAGTAACTCTGAAAATTTACAGCTAACATATATTTGTAAATACAAATACATGAAAAATAATAAGCCACATGAACAAGATTACCATTATATTTGCAAGATCATAAAAACATTTCAAACAAGTAAACCTCCACTACCTAGATTTTGCTGTGTATTACATCATGCGCATGACCTATTCACTTGAAATGAGATCAGACTGACGTGGCTGACTATGATTTATTTCTTCACCTAATTACTAATAAGATTGCCATTTTATAGCACTACATATAAATTTATGTAGTAGAAAAGAGTAGTTCTAAAATAATTATGGTGTGTCATAACGAGTCTGAACAAAAGTATACAAATATAAGAATTCAGCAGACAGGCACAAAAAACCAGGACCGCCAAGTGTTATGCGCCAAGGAATATAAAATTAAAGTGCTACATTTTACTCTAACGCCGGTTAACAGAAATTTTCTCCATCTTAAACATAGAGATAACCAACATATAGAGAAGAACAGTATCCAACTAACATAAGAAATATGGAGAACATTTAACATAAGGTGAAAATGGAATGTATTTCATGTGTAACTTAACATTAACTGTTTTTCAGCAAAAATAAATTCCAAAAAAAAAAAAGAATTTTTTCTCAATAAATACCTTTAACTGTGGTATCATTCTTCCATTGATCAAATGCACAATGGAAGGCCTTGCTCTCTTCCTCATTTTTGAATTGGATGGTGACTCCCCCTGAATATGTTTTCTGGCTCAAACGTAACATTGTCAAAATGAAGTGAACATCTCGCAGCAGCAAAACAATCATACAACCATATATTACAGTATATGTGCATGTTCTAGAACAGAACCAGTCAAGAAAGAATATATATGCACATATAACCAAAAACAATATCCAGGAGTCTCAAAAGCAGGGCACATTTATACCAAAAACAAAAAATAGAAACAAACGAAACTGAAAAATTAGATTGGCATGACATAAGGCCTCCATACCTCCTTGTTGGTTTCAGTAGCTTCCGACAAGCAAATTGATTGTAGAGGCCCCAACTTGAATAGCTAAACAGCAAAAAAAAAAAAAAAAACATATAATTGTTGCACATTTTCAGATCCTACATGTAATCCAATAAACTAAACCAATATTTCAAACATTTTGAACACACCATATAATAATTTACAAGTAAATATGGCTATCAATAAAGCAACAAAAAAGAAGAACCGGACCTGAGTAGTTGCGAGATCAAAATTGAAAGCAGAGTCGGACTCGGTTTCTTGGTGGAACCGAAGCTCTGCAACTCCGGAATGGGAGGTGAATCGAGCAACCACCGGTGAAGAGGCGGCAGGTGGCGAGGAAGTAGAGGAGAGGTGAGAGAGTGAGAGCAAAGCAAACTCATGCTGTCTCTGGTTTTGCCCTAAGGAAAGCTCCATTTCAGTGTCAAAGCAAACAGAAGAAAATTAGGGTTTATGAGACACCAAAAGGAGAGACGAGAGAGGTTGTTCAAGTGGAGACCCAGCCGCCAAGAGAGAGAGAGAGAGAGAGAGAGAACACAAATGCTCAATAGCTTTTCCTTTTCTCTATTTCTTCACTTCACTGCTGTGTTGTGTGCACTAACGTGTTTCTTATATAAATATATATATACACACACACACACACTCGCGAAGGTTCAGTCGAGTTCCGGGCGAGTGCACAACACGCGCTAATATATATTTATTTATTTTTCATTTTTACATTTTCCAATTTCAGAGCAGTTGGTCGTCAATGGCGGGTGCGCATTGCGCCACCGGGACCTTCTCCTTCCTCGCGACCAGCACAGGAAGAAGAAGGTGTTTCAGCTTCTTTTTCGAAACCCTCGAAGAGACAAAACTATTTACGCATTAAGATTCTCAAAACCCTAATTAAACCCTACGCCTCCATAGACCTTCCCGTTGAACCCCAAACAGTCCCAGAAATCACCGTCGTATCCCCAGAAACCCAGCCTGCATCTGACTTTCAGCTCGAAATTGAGACTCCTGTGGAAGAACAATTTCTGGTCTCTGAAACGGCTGTTGTTGGAGAAGCTGTTGTTAGAGAATATAGTGGCAGTGTTGGCTTGCTCTCTACGAGGTCAGTGCTCAATTTTTGTGTGTTTATTGTTGGAGCTTTTGTGATACAGACTTTTCATAATGTTTGGTTACTGGGAAAAGTTGAAACTGAGAGTGAGCTCCGAGATAGTAACTCGGTGAAATCGGATTTAGGGACTGGAGATACTAAATTGAACAATTCGGTTGGTTTTGATGATTTTGAATTGAAAGAGAAAAGTGCTGATAGTGGCAACTCCTATGGTGGAGTTGAAGTGAGCACTTCAGTTCGTTTAGATGATTTTGAATTGAAAGAGAAATGTGCTAATATTGGGGGCAATTTGGCTCGTTTCGATGAGTCTGAAAACGAAATGGAAGTTTTAGCGAAGAGAAAAGGGAATTTGGTTTCGCCGGATGAGTCTAAATTGAAAGAAAAAATTGATGAAATTAGGAGAATGGCGGAGGAAGTTCGGAGGAGTGAGGGAAGGATATCGACAAATGATATTGGTGACAAGAACAGTGAAATTGAGAAGGAGATTGGTTGGGATTTGGCTAGTGTTAAAAGGGTGATGGGTTATTTTCCCAAAAAGTCACAAGCTTTGTCCAACAAAGTTAAAGATGGCAAGAAATGGAATGATGTTGATTTAAAACGGTTGAATAAAAAATTGATATTTGATAAGAAAAGGTTTAAGCTCAAAATCCCTTCACTTGAGTCAATGAGCAAGCCTAAGGGATTCGAGGGTGCATCTAAGGAAAAGAGTGATTCAGGTGTTAATGATACATCAGTGGACAGTGTTGGTGATGATGGAACGGGATTATTGGATGTTGAAAAGCAGCTAAGTCTTCAAGACGGTGAATTGCTTCAAAGTGATTTTACGAGTGCAAATGTGAATGACAGGAAGGACTCTAATAAAAAGTTCAGAACCAACACAAAACCAGGAACAAGGTTTACTTCTACTGAATCAAGAATTGGTAACGTTTTTTTAACTACGTTGTGGTTCTGTTGTTATAATTTTATCTGAAAAATCATCAAAGGTCCAGATGCTGCAGAGTATAGGTTCACAGTTTAGAAGTCAATTCTTGAAAATACACTATATTGTTCTTAGACATTCTTGTATCTTTTGTTATAATCTAGTGATTGAGTGCATAGTTGTACTCAGGCTCCTTGGTAATGAGATTAATTTGATTAAAATAGAGTTTTAGAATTGTATATTTCAACTAAATATCTGTAATTGAAAAAAGAACGGAGAGGTTATTTTTATATTAACCATTTTGGTGAAGAAGTGTATCTGATTGGTGTGTTGGAAATGGACACTTGAATCCTATTTGATCATTTAAAAAATAAATTAATTAATAAGATTGTAATGATTTAGCTTGCTCTCTAATTTGAACTCATCTTGTTAATGGTTTGTAATGACTAATGACTTTGCATATATTGGAAATGCAGCTGCATGCTTGCTTTATTTTGATTACTATTGTTTTTAGTTTGTAATGAAGACAACTTATATCTTGATTTGACATGTATGCTATGAACTTTCACTATAACATAATTAAAATCACATGTTTATATAATTTATGCGTATAAAATATATCATTCAACTAAAAACTGTACTATGTTTTGAATCTTTTGATGTATCATGTCCTATCTTTTCGTAAAATATCGAATTGCAAGTCCTTGCCATGTGTCATGCCCGTGTCAGTATCCGAATTGATGCTTCATAGGTTTTAAGTATGTTCCACCTGCTTGATTGATAGAACCAGTTAACATTTTTTAATTAATCAATAAAATACAAGGACATTCATTTACAAATTCAGTATAAAATTTTGTTGTTTGTAGGTAACCACAGGACTTCTAAACGCAAAGATGGTAAGAAAAACACAGTGGTGAATGAGGCCAAACAAGCTATCAGACATGGAAACTGATCTCTGGTGGTTGAATCTTCCTTATGTTCTAGTATGTAAATAAACTTTACGTTCAGTTTCTTTTCTTCTTTCCTCTTCTTTGTAGTTTATTGACTAAGTTGTGTTTTGCTGTAAAGAACCAAACCTATCTGTTTTAGTTTGGAAGTCACTGATTCAAATGTTCACAAGTTAGCCATACTCATCTATTGCACATTTTAAATTTTTATTTATTTATTTATTTAGTGATCTAATGGATATTTAGCATTTCATAATGATAACTGACCACAAATTAATAAGCATTTTGAGGGTTTGTCTTGGTAATCAATTTCAACCGTTGTAGTTTACCAAAATAAAAATATCATATTTCTTCTTTCATTTCCTATTCTTTTCTTCTTCTGTTTTTTAGTGTGCATGTGAAAGTTGTGGGGTGTGAAACACTGAATTGTGAGGCGCCCTTTCATTTTTCAAGTTCAAATGAACTTTTGTTAAAATACTCTTGATGCCATTTGCTCTGTAATTGCAATTTTTAACCATTGGCAATGCTAATTGATGATATTGTCCAATTCCGCGGCTTTGCACCACCTATTCCTTTCTTTTCCTCACATGATTCTAGGTCACTGTTTATAATTTCCATGCCTTCCACTAAAGTAATTGAGTCTATATTTTGGATGAGCATTTTTAAGGTCTTCAATTAATTGTCAAATTGATGTGTTCCAGACAATATATATGCGTAGAGGTTCTGAAGGTGAAGGTCCAAAGGGAAGTTTTTCCCTGAAAATTGCTTCTCAGTCAAAGAAGCAACAACAAAAGGATTGTGTTTCTTCATATCTTGTTGCTTTTGAGAAAATGGTGATGCTAACAACTTCTGCCATCTATTGGAGTCTTTTTTCGAAGGCTTGAGTGATTTCAGTGCTGACATTGTTCCTATGCCAACAAAAGTAAGAATTTAATGTGTTTTGAAATCATCAAATCTATACCAACATTCTTTTTTTTTTCTTTTTGTGGCATTACTTCACATATTTTGATTACAATGTACTCATATCAGAATTAACTTTTGTAGGAGCTCCATGAGGCAATAAAGTCATATGGCAGGAAGGTACTTGTTGTAAAGAATGGGGAACTCAAGCTTTACGCCGGGCAACCGTTTACTGATGTTGAGTTGGCTTTGCGCTCTTTGATTGAAAAAAAACAAAGTACTGAAACACCAAATTGAAAAATGTTAATAGAACTTCTTTTTTTCCTGTGGATGGATGAGATAAAAAGGTAAAATTAGTATTTTGGGTAGCAGTTACTTAACTAGTTTATTTTTTGTGTGGATTGTTTATGTAAAGTAACTAAATAGTTGAGCTTTGTAGAGTGGCTCAAGGAAGCAATATGAATTGATTTTTCGTGCTTATTGTTTTTCATAAATCTTCTGTATCCTGCTTTGCAGCCAAATGAGTATCAGTCAGTTGATATAAAGTTGTATCAGTTGCTCTCAAAACAACGTATTTTTGAGTAAAAAATGCTACTAAATACCGTGTCGTTGTGCATCTAGGGAATAAAGTTCAACTTTCACTTTTGTCATGTAGATTCAACTTCCACGATTCACTTTCTCTCTTGGTGCTTTTTTTTGTCAGATCTATGCCGTATTTGTTGTTGCTCCTTTGTGGCACTGTACTGCTATGCTGCTGTGCAGTTTTGCACCCTTGCTGCTACTACGTCCTCAACAAAATTTAGATGGTGAAGTAAATTTTTTGCTGAATCAGGTAAAGTGTACTCAATTCTGTTGAACAAAAATTTGTTTCGTGGACAAAAATTGACTGCTTTCATATTCTTAATTTATTGCAGTTTCTCAAATAGAATTGTAGCGTCTCCATTTTTGGTTCCAGAACTAAGTTTTTTAGTTACGTATTTTGAGTGTAAAATAATCAAAAATGCGAATCTTGGCTTCGTGGTAGTTGCGGGGCTGACTTTATGTTTGCTGAATAACTAACATCAAGATGATCTATATATATGTGTGTGTGTGTGTGTTGTAGGTGAAAAAGTTGAATTTTGTACTGAGGGGTTGTTTAATGGTATATTATTAATGTTTTAGATTATGTAATCTGATTCGGGTGTTGCATTTGTACAATGGCAATGAATTTTGATTGTTTATTACAGAATTGATATTTTATCTGGATTGCATCTGTACAATAACAATGAATTTTGATTGATTATTACATAAACGGTGTAGTTTTGCTTTACTCTTTTAGTCGAATACTACGTGCTTTAGGACGATGTTTTGAAAACCGGCCCGGTTGATCCTGACGAACCGGGACTTGAGAGGCTAGTACCGGCAATTCGGGTTTCGGGTCCAAGAACGGGCTCGGGTTGGTTTCCATATGAAACCACAACCCCCATTTCCCTGTTTTGGCTGTTAGAACAAGGCAAGAACCAGCACAACATAAACATGGAAGATTTGGGAAGCTGGTGCATATCTCTGTGTCCTACTAGACCCATTTTCCTCTCTGTTAAGGCATTTGTAAAACTTCCTGCCGCGATTCTCTCTGTATCAGCGGAGACCACCAGGCAAGCGCCCAATCCACAAAGACATGGCTTCTTAGGAACCAAATCCTCAGATCCTCCCACAGAGACCTCTTCGCAATCGCGAGCCCAGTGACCCTTGAAGCACGAATCGTTTCCGCCACCACCAACAGCATCGTCGGATCTCCCACCAATACTACTGTTGTAGGCGGTGTACAGGCCTTCGGCAATATCATCGGCGCTTTTATTTCAGCGCTTCCCGGAGAGAGCGTCCGCTTCTACGGATGCGGCCTGGAGAAAAAAAACTCATCGTCTGCGAGATCGACGAACAGATCTTCAGATTTGGAGCTCGATGAAATGCTCAAACTCGAATGTGTCTCCATAACTTCCCCACTAACCATAAATATAGTACCCAATTTGTCATGAACCCGGCGGGCCAACCCGACCCAATCTTTATGTGACCCAGCCTGAACCCGGTCCCAAGATCAACGGGTCTTATTTTGACAACCTGAACCCGATTTGTAACAGGCCAACCCGCGGGTTTTTTCGAGTTTTGACCCATTTTGCCAGTACTTGACAACTTTACTGGCGCGGTCATCTAATTATCAAGAAATGTTAAATAAGTTAATACGTCGGTCATACCCAATGACTTGGTTTTTGAAAGAGGAAAGATTTTTGTTTGGCTTTAAATTTTTGGTACAAAATCTAATTTGGTTCTTGAAATTTTATGTTTCAACTTAATTTAGTCCCTACATTTTTTTTAAATTTAAAATGATCCTTAAATTACCCAGTTTGAACTATTTTTAACCATAGACTCAAAATGACTATTATACCATTAACGATTTACTATTCATCAACCTATCGTCACTGCTATCTCCATTTCCTAATACATCAAATTCAATATTCCATCAAATCTAATAAATCATAAATATATGTGATGAATGTTGGGTTTCGGAGGGAAATGGCCTAAAAATCAAAAGAATTTGGGTTTTTAGCTCCATGTATGAACAAATTAGAAAATTGGGCCCCTCCAGAATTTTTTATTAATTTATGATGATCCTCGGCGTCAATTGGAATGACGCCATGACCCTTGGCGCCAATTCATTCCAATTGACACCAAGGCTTTGCCGGCGGCCAACTCCAGCGACCCCATTGCAATTTTTTTTTTTTCAAATCTGAAATCAAATAAATTGTGAATTTACAGATAATTCAAAAATATTTACAATTCATGCCATTTACTGCAGTTATTGACAAAGACTGTAAGAAAAACGGCATTCGGATCTAGCAAACGACACCGACTATAACCGCAAAGTAAATAATATAAACTTAAAAAATAATTAATGGAAATAGAGAATATTGATTAATTATGGAAATTTTATCTGTAGTATATATAGAAACTAAAAATAAATTTACAAAAAGTAGACATTTAAATATCACTCGGACGAGCTTGATTTGTCATGGACGGGCAACGTTTTTTTGTATGTCCTTGTTGTCGACATAGACTACATTTTCTTGGTTGATTTGGAGGTTTTGGCAGATTCTCTCGTGCAAAACAATTTGGACTTGTTCAAGATATTCCAAGACCGTCAAGTCAAGACCCAAAATAACACGGTCAAAAATTTAGTTTCCAAGCAAAACATTTCAATAATTGGGCAAGAGAACATGAATTTCAAATAAATCGTTGGAACAACCGTCATGGATCCATTCTATCAGGGGATCCTGCTCCAACTAATTTTACATATATAGATTCCAACTATATGAATTGGTATATTCCTAGAACTGTACCAGTTCTAAACAAATTCAATGGACTTCCATTCTAAATGGTAAGGCTAATTTAAATACATCATTCTTACAACAATTCTTTTTTATATATTTTTTACATAATCTTTTCGTTTTGATCAGTCCAATTTGGCCTCCCGCATGGAAGAAGATGTTGTGCGATTTCAAGAACATGAAGGAGCAAATAATGCGTTTCAAATTCATTCTCAGATGGTATGAGACATGTCCAATTTACATTTCCAATCTCACCATCAACAAGAGCACGATTAACCATCTCTACACTATTTGATGATGATTACCCAAGCGGAGCACAAAATGTTTCAAGTCCTCATGTTCAACAACAACCGTATTAGCACCATTCTACCGCGCCACAATGGCAACCTGGAAATTCTCGGCTACCAATCTCATTTAACACCTACCTATTATACTCCTACTATAGAAGAATCAAATATGAATATGGGTTCTTCAAGTCACCAAATTCCAACACAACAAACTAATCACTCGGGGGATGACTTCTTAAATGTGTTCGGGATCAATCTTCCACATATTGTCCAAACAAGTACATTACAATAATCCCCATCCTATCGATTCCCACTTCATCATACCTCAAATCCCAATTTTGATTCTTACATGCAAACACATTTTCAACACAGTCCCACACCAATTGCCTCACAACATTTCTAATCAGAATCAATTGAAGATATTGACAAAGAGTCATCCAACCAACAACAACCAATTTACAATTTAAGACGAGTTCGTTGTCCAAAATGTTGTGGTACAGGTAGTCATTTGGAAAATCATCACAATTAACTTTGGTTATTATTTTTTTCCTACATTTTTATAATAAATAAATTTTTTTACATGACTCACAATTAATTTTTAATAGTTTAAGTTTATATTATTTACTATGCGGTTAAAGCCGGTGTCGCTTGCTAGATCTGAATGCTGTTTTTGCTATAATTTTTGTCAATAGTTGCAGCAAGTGGCATGAATTGTAAATATTTTTGAAGTCTCTGTAAATTGACAATTTATTATTTGGTTTCCAATTTGAAATTTTTTTTTTTTGAAATGGGTCATTAGAGTTGGTCGCCGGCAAGGCCTTGGCGTCAATTGGAGAGACGTCAAGGGTCTTGGCGTCTCTCGAATTGACGCCAAGGTCCTCAATAAAAAAAAATAAAAAAAAAATTGGAAGGGGCCATTTTTCTAATTTGTTTCAACATGAGGCTAAAATCCCAAATTCATTGCCTTTTTAGGTCATTTTCCTTAAAAACCCTTATATTTTGATGAAAGGGATATTGTATTATTGTAAAAAGACTAAAATGCCCTTAAGATGTAGATAGTTGTAATTCAAAATTCAAATAATAAGAGCCATTGGATTAGATATTGGAATGAATGACAACCCTTGATATATAAATACCAGTCCAACAACACATTTTCCATGTATAAGTATCAGTCCAACAACACATTTTTTGGTCGACCAATTCATATAATTGGTCAATCACTTTATATACATGTTTAAACTATTTAACTAGTGGTTTGACCAATTCACTTAATAGGCTAACTAATTTATATTGTTGGTAGACTTATTCATATTTTAAAAAATAGTACATCACATAGACAAACACAAATTACAACAAGTTCATCTATTGTTGAAGGTGATGATGGAAGATGAGCAACAAAGTCATTTAACACAAATAAAGTGAGGATAATTTGGTCCAAATTGTTGTTTCTCTCGTTTCCTATTTCGCAGAAGTAAACAAACACCTCCTACAAGTTCTACACACTCTCTTTCTGTTGTTTATGTAGATGTGGTTGAAGGAAGAGATATTGTTTAACAAACACAAAATTGCTTCTACATTCTACATGACAGGAGTCAAAAGATGCTCTCATGGAGATCCCAAACAGCCCCTTAATGGAAGAAAATATAAACTACAGTATATAATAGGATTAATTATACCCACGGTCCCTCTACTATCAGGTGTGGACCGAAATGGTCCCTGTACTTCACTTTGGACCATAATGGTCCTTCTATTATCAAAAACTAAACTCAGATGGTCCTTGCCGTCAAGTTCCGTCTAAAATGCCGTTAAATCGGCTGATGTGGAATTATTTCTGAATAAAAAAATTCAAAACCAAGAGATTGATGCATAGTTAGCGCTGAGGTGCCGTTTTTTAAATTTTATTTTAATTTAATTCAACCAAACAAGCCCTTAGATTAAAAAATTGAAAAAAATAAAAAAAATTAACCCTAAAACCCTAACCTCTCTCTCTCATTTCTCTCGCTTCTCTCTCTCTGGCTGTCGGCACCTCCGACGACTTGTCCAACAAGGCCGGCAACTGCCCACTGCTTCTCTTCTCTCTCCGGTGTGGTCTCGGCCCATGGCTCAGCGAGATTCAGAGCGGCAGGGCCAGCTTTTCTGACGCGATCTGTGGGACAGAGGCGGAGGTGG
>JAYMTE010000463.1:0-18074 GCA_036897545.1 Pelargonium fulgidum
ATTTGATACTGCAACTGTGAATGCCTAGCAAAACACACCACAGATTTGATAGGCAAAAGTAAGAGAGAGAGAGACAAAACAGCTGAGTGCACAAGTGGTCTGTGTGTTCCCTTTCCTTTCCGAGTCCTGTCCAGTAACCAAGATTTGATACTGAATCTTGCATTGCTACACAGCATTGACCACATTTTGCTTGAGTCTGTGAATGCCTAGCAAAACACACCACAGATTTGATAGGCAAAAGTAAGCCCAACATATATGGTCCCCTGACACATAAACCATGCCACAGATAGGAGGAAGGTCCTAGTTTACATTATGGGTATGTTATATGGGAAGGATCCATCTGTGGTCTGTATAGTATTAGCATCTAATTGGTTTAGTTTTACTCCTAGGCATTGAAATGACATGACCACTGTTTTTATGTGCACTATTATTAGAAAATGAGTATTAAGATAGAGTTTTTCTTGTTTCTCATGTTCAAAAGCTATAAGAAAACAGAGCAGGGTGTGGTGGTAGTGTGGCACTGGTTAGGCGGAGACTGATTGTGGCTAACTGTGACTGGTTGGAGTGACAGCCACGGCTACTTGACCTCTTCAAACACTTGTATCCAATTTTATATCTTAATTGTTGCTAATATGCTGTTGTTTTTGTCAATTCTAATGTGTTTGGTTTGTTGAGAACGTCAGCTGGGACAAAACTTTGTTTCTGCTACCTGATCTGGTTCCACAGAAAGAGCCAGTTACAATCCGAGGTAAGGATTGGCCAGTCAAACCAAATACTTTTTGTTTATTAATTTATCCATACTTAAAGTCCGATAGTTCTTCCCAGAAAGTTTTGACTTTGTCAAAGGAGACTGCTTTGGTTGCTTCTATATGTGAAGAGAAAGAGAAGCTCATCTGTTGGCTCATTTTAGCTTCAAATTCAGCTCTCTCTCTCTCTCTCTCTCTCTCTCTCTCTCTCTCTGGAATCTGGATTTAGTTAGCTTTTCTCCTCAGTATTTGTATCCAATTTCCAGGTACGCCCATATATAGTTCTGTTTATTTGCTGCCTTTTCTCCTTCTTCTTAGTTGGTTCAATTTGTTTCATCTTGCATAAATTACTGTTTATTTCTAAAGCTTTGCTACTTTTATAATTTTTGAGTGCATGTTGCTGATATAGCAATAATTAATCATTGCAGGTTTGATCCTCTTTCAAGTTTGAAATTGTTGGTCTACCAATTTTTAGCTTTCTCTGAAGGGTTGAGTCGTGAGATTGTCAATAATGGACCCTAGGTTCACAGACTTCTCTGATTACATTGATGATTTGAAATTTGATGATGAGCTTGTCTTGCCCAATTCTGATCACTACCCATATAACAACACTACCAACGGTTCCAAATTCGAACACCCTTCGCTAAATCTGAAACCCATGGAACATTCTTTGGAGTTTCAACCTGATCTCAGCTCCAATACCTTCATTTCTTCCATAAGCTGGAGCCCAGAAACAGACCAATTCGCTCTATCTTCAAGCCAGAGTCCAGAGGGAGACTCAGTTAATTCTCCACCCCTCTCTGATGATAGCGATTCGGATCCTATTTTCAAGTACATAAGCCAGATACTTATGGAAGAGAACATGGATGAGAAGCCTTTCATGGTCCATGACTCCTTGGCTTTACAAGCAACGGAGAAGTCGTTAAATGAGGTTCTTGCAGGGACTTATCCTCCTTCCTCTAGTCAGATGTCAGATGATGTTAATCATAATACACCAAGCCCGGTTGATTACATATTTTCTGGAAGAAGCACATTGGATTACCATCCCTCTTCATTACAAACTTCTCATCCTGGTGACCACATATTCAAGTCCGGTTCACAGTTGTCTGACAATATTGGTCAGAGCTTGGTGGGATCTTCCATTAATGAGTTTCTGGCTCAGAACATATTTAGCAACAAAGAATCTGTCTTGCAGTTCCAGAGAGGGCTAGAGGAAGCTAGAAAGTTCCTTCCTAATGTTAACCAACTGATTATTGATCTGGAGAAAAACACATTTTCTTCTGAGTCAAATCAGGAGCTAAAGAATGACAAGGAGAATTCAAGGGGTAGGAAGAATCACGAACGGGAGGATATAGATTTAGTTGATGAGAGGAGTAACAAGCAACCTGCAGTTTATGTGGACGAGAGTGAGTTATCAGCAATGTTTGATAAAGTATTGCTCTTCGGGGCAAAAGCTGGTAGGCCTCCATGTTATGATGAGGACATGTCACAGAATGAAGCAAACAAGAACTTGCCACCCACTGGACAGCCACACGGATCAAAATGTGGAACAAGTCGTGTTAAGAAACAAAACAAGAAGGTGGAAACAGTTGATTTGAGGGCTCTGTTGATTCTCAGTGCACAAGCTGTTTCTTCGGATGATCGTAGGACAGCTAATGAACTACTAAAGCAAATTAGGCAGCACTCTTCCCCTTTAGGTGATGGGACTCAAAGGTTGGCTCATTTTTTCGCCAATGGCCTCGAGGCACGCTTGGCTGGCATTGGAACCTACAATTTTCTAGTCTTTGAAAGAATATCAGTTGCTGATATATTGAAAGCATTCCATCTTTATCTTTCAGCCTGCCCATTCAAGAAGCATGCAATTATTTTTTCCAACAAAACAATTCTTGATCTTGCTGAGAAAGCAACAACTATTCATGTTGTGGATTTTGGTATCCGATATGGCTTCCAATGGCCAAGTCTTATCCAGCATCTTGCATACAGAACTGGTGGACCTCCCAAGCTACGCATTACAGGAATTGAGCTTCCTCAACCCGGTTTCCGGCCAGCAGAAGCAGTTGAGCAGACAGGTCATCGCCTGGCGAAGTATTGTGAGCGTTTCAATGTTCCATTTGAGTACAATTCCATAGCATCACAGAATTGGGAAACTATTCAACTTGAGGACCTCAAGATTGACGAAAGTGAAACACTAGTTGTGAACTGTCTGTTTCGACTTCAGAACCTGTTTGATGAGACAGTGGAGAAGAACAGTCCTCGGGATGTTGTCCTCAACTTAATCAGGCAGATGAACCCAGCTGCTTTCATCCATTCCATTGTTGCTGGATCATACAATTCCCCGTTTTTTGTCACAAGGTTCAGGGAGGCGCTGTTTCACTATTCTGCCTTGTTTGATATGTTTGATACTAACACACCCCGCGAAGATCAAGAGAGATTGATGTATGAAAGAGAGTTCTGGGGGCGAGAGGCTATGAATGTTATAGCATGCGAGGGATCAGAGAGAATTAAGAGACCTGAAACATACAAGCAGTGGCAAGTTCGGACCATGAAGGCTGGATTCAGAGAGCTCCCACTGGATCAGGATCTCATGACAAAATTAAGGGGTAAGGTGAAGTTTTACAAATATCACAAAGATTTTGTGTTTGATGAAGCCGGCAACTGGATGCTTCAAGGATGGAAGGGCCGAATTCTCTATGCTTCCTCTTGTTGGGTACCCAGCAAGGAGTCATGATTCCTAGACGCGCGAGAGGTGAAGATGTAAGAATTTTGTAGGATAACTAAGCAATGATTTTGAGTAGCTGTGACTAAGGTATTTATGCACTCTTTCATGTTAAATTCTAAAGTTTCTTTTGATTCTGGTTTGTGTTTTTTTGATTTAATGACCCATCTGGTATGAAAGAGCTCAATCTTCTGATGAGTTCCATGTAATTTTGGATCGTCTGTGATTGAAAAGTAGTCAATGAGAATTGGTATTTGCTGGCTGGTTATTGGTTAACCCTCTGATACTCATAGTATACATATTGACTATGATAGTGTTCCTTAGAATGCAAGACAGTGTTTAGATTAAATTTGTGTTCAACAATATGTATCGAGGATGAGAATAGGGCTGAGATTCTCCTTTATTATGTTTGAATAAATAATACTAAACACGATAAAATATGTTCAATAATAATAAATTAGTTCCTCGTCTAAACATCAAAGATGTTTTAGTCTCTTCCTAGTAAACAGTTGTATGCTTATTGCTACTCGCTTCCTCTAAGCCAATATCTTCACGCTCGTGATTATTCCTACCCTTCGGTCCCAAAGCTTAAGTTAGAAAAGGGCTCAACTAGTACATCAAGTCACAACAAACTTTACTTTTTTGATGGTTTAATTTCTAAATTACCTAAATATTTATAAATAAAAGTGACGTGGACTCATATCCAATACGAGTCAATTGTACTATGTTAAGAGAGATTGAAGTCTTTACATGTATAACTTAAACTCACATGGGAGTTGTAAGAGTTTTGTTGCTCGCTAGTGAGCTCGTACAAATAAAGAATGTTGGCTAGAAATGAGTCACAATTGCTTTACTCACATGTTAACAAGACATTTTGTCTATTGATATTAGAACCACATGACATAAGTAGACAATTCAAACAAGCTCATAATCTCGAGTTGAAGTTGTCATTAAATAAAGCAATTTTTTTACGTATTTGGTAATTGCTCTATATATACGTCTTAAAAATAATTTTTTCATGACATGAACCGAACATGGTAATTTGACTTATGGCGACATTTAATTTCTTGTGTGTTAAACCCAAACTCTTGTGGGAGCAACAAGAAGTTCGTTGCTCCTCTGGAGAAAATTCCCTAGATTAAGAATATTGGCAAGAAAGGAGGTACAACTACTTTATTCTAACGATAGTAAAACATTTTGTCTATTTTGTAGAAGGTTAGTAGACAACTCTAACAAATCTGTTTGAAAATCAATTGTCGTTAAATAAAATCAATTTTGTTACATGTTTGCTAAATACTCTATGCGTCCTAAAATGATTGTCCCACGACATGTATCCACAGGGGCGGATCTAGAGATATCGGTTAGTGGGGTCACAATTTGATCATATTAAATTTAGTGATGTGTCACATTTTTAATGGATGTGTAAGTGACTTTTGCTTTTGAGAAGTGTTACCAAACAAAGCCCTATTGTAAACTAACAACAAAATCATTAAAAAAATGTAGGTAAGATGAATCTGGTCAAGAAAATGTCAGCTGAGAGCCTCATCATTCTCATTTCCATGATTCTTCCTAAATTTACACTTTATTTATACAATTGGATATGATATGATATAGTAATAAAAACCCAGAAACCCAATCAAATACCTGAGTCTGTGTTGTGTTGTGTTTTGTTGTACCCATTACATTTGATGATTTGAGCAGCCGACAAATACGTCCAAAGCATGATCATTACATTTCAATTTTAAATTTGTTTCCCAGTTTTCATTGCTTGCAATAGGAGCTGTATCTGGGTTTTGTTTTAGTGTCAACACTATTCAGATTTTGTTTTGTTCTGGGAGAGAGCTAGGAACCTTTTTTGGGAGCTTCAAAAGATACTGAATCAAATTTTTTTTTTTTTTTTTTTATCAATCACAGTATTTTCAAGTTTCAATCTTTTTTGATTACTTTATACAAACATTGAAGATCAAGTCTAGTTTATGTTTATGGATTTTCAGGTGCATACACTGAATTTGGACACAATAGTTGGTGGATCTTTGAAAATAGTAGGTGTTAATTAATTGCTTTTACTTATTAATATTTTGATCGGACGCCACTTCCCTTTTTCATGATTCGACCAAAATCTTTTACTTTTTAATTAACAACATAATATCTTTCTTGGACCCATTATCTTTGTTATTAATCACTGCTCAAGATTCCATTTAACCTTGAGTTTTGTTTTGTCTGCAGAACAGAGAAATATTGGCATTTGGCGGGACCGATAATTTGAGCCCTAACTCACAATCATGGTTCAAGAACAACACGAATTTAAGTAGGTTTGCATTTTAGCTTGAACGGATTATTGCCGTGCTTATGTCGGAAACCGTTTACACGACCAATCTTTTCAAACATATCGCGCAAAAAATGACTTATAAGTGTCAAACATTTTGAGTCGAGTTCACATATATAAACATGATGAATCAAGTAGTATAGTTTTAAACCAAATTATTTAAACCTGTCATATTGTGTCAATTGTTTACAGAAGAATAGTATTCAATATGATCCATTTCATATAATACTAAACTTTTAAGACATACGCACATGAATTGCCACCTCCAATCCAAAAAAAAGTGGGCTTCAAATCAAATTTTGTATTTATGATAAAAATATTCATAGCCTTACATATTTTTTTTCAAACCCGACTCAAAATATGTATATGCATGTTTTACACAGCTCAAATCCGAAAATCTCACAGAATATGTGAGATCGACTTTTGAGTATTTACGGGTATAGACCTAAATTGCCACCCGGGGCTCCTAATAATAGTGTAATACTATAGTAACAAGTGGTTACTAAATAATTCTGGTCAAAAGCTTTGGTCTTGGTCCTATGGAGATTATCAATGATATAAATGTTTGTATATATACATGTCTTGTGTGCTTTAATATTTTGGTGCACCAACCCTATCATTTTTGTTTCTTTATAGGATACCACCCTTACATTTTCTCAGGAAGAGAATTGGTATCAATCCTCCATTGCATTATTAATTTATGATAATCCATAATTGTATTTTTTTTTACACAAATCATCTAAATTAAACTACAAACAATGTGTAGACCACTTAATTGCTAATTTATAGCCTATAGTTATGTTGAATGTTGATTAATATAAAAAGATTGGACCTTTGTTCACAAAATTATATAATAAAATCAACAAATACATGGTCAAAACCTCCTTAATGTCAACTTAATACTCAATCTACTGTACATCAATATCAACATTAGGTAGATAAGTTGATTGCATTGTTAATAATGATCACATGCTTAATTGATAAGTAATCCAAATATAACATAACAATGATCAGTTAATAACATATTAAAAAGTTACTGGTTTGTCAACCATTATCATGTTATAGTCTCAAATCAACCCAATCTTTAATCAGTTTTTTCTTTTTGAACAAGTAGTAGCTTTTGACCAAAAGGACAGAGCAGAGCTGTTAAGTTTTTTTAATTTATTTTGTTGGTAGTTAAGTTTTTTTATAATAGTATGTTTGGATGAAAATAATGATAAGAACTATATCAGTTATTGAAATGATCAAAACGAATATAGAGTAATTAAAGAAAATATGTCTAGCATTTCTCTATCAATGAAAAATTGACAAATTCGATAGACCTAATCGACAAATTAGGTCGACCAAATTTGCATATGGGGGAAAACAGTGAAAATTCACATTCAAATGAATAGTTTCTTTGTTTTAAACAACATGTTGAAATAGTTCAAGAAATTATTAATTGCATTTTATCCATGCTCCAAAGATGCCATAAAAGCTCGTGGCTCCTCCATATATGAGCTCCTTTTTTTTTTATAAGCGACAAGACAGTAGGCTTACAAAGATCAGTGTTTCTCACTCTCAAGTGGAGGCGTCACCCGAGTTAATCGTTCGTTTTCTCCTTAAACCCATAAATCTCACCCCATACCATCGACAAAAATGACTCAAACATGAAACTTCAAAGGAAATCCAAACTACATTAACCGCTTGACTCAACATATCTTAACTATATATAAGCTCCTTAAAAGAGCTCTGCACGAGCTCAAATCATTTAAGGAGCAATTCTTCCATAATATTACGGCATTTCTTCAAATTTTGTTTACGTGACGACACCTCTTTCATGTAGGCTTGTTACTAAACAAGGACAATATATATGTATTATCAATGGGATCAAATTGACTAATCTACAAAAGGTCAACCATTTATGTTGTGGATAAAACTTAAGCTCCAAGCTTCTTGTCCACCACGCATAGTCTTGGGGTGTGAACACCAAAGATGCACGTAGGTCCATGAAAATGAAATGCTAGTCAAAATGTACAAATGTTTCCGTTAATACAAACATAAACCATAAATTGTAGTACGAGCACTAGAATGAAAAGCTCCAGGCACAGAATCTGCCAATTATAGGTCGCCACGTGTCACCTCTGGCTGCTGACTGTCTTTCTTGAATGGGATGGTTCTTTCCCAGAAGCTTCACTCCTCACACTACAGTGTCTCAAGCAAGAAGAGACGGTCTCTTCTCTATAAATGCTCTGTTCTTGCTTTGCTCTGTTTTTAATTCAAGAACCCATCTCCAGTTTCTTCTCAAAACGGGAACTTTCTTGATTTTCCGGCTTAGTTTTGCGTTTTTATGGATACCCTTTTCGGAGAATACCCTTATTTCGCGGACGCAGTTCTGGGTTCTTCTCCGAATCAGAGTTTTGTCAGTGACAGTGAGTTTCTAATCAATAGCGACTTCTTGTCCGGTCTGATAAATGATCCAGAGCCGCCGAGTTCCGAGTCGGCTCCGTCTCCGAGCTCGGAAGGAGAGTACTCTTCCGACGACGGGACGTTTTCAAAATCCAACACGATTCTCAAGTTCATCGGTGAGATGCTGATGGAAGAAGAAGGCTTGGAGGAGAAGCCATGCATGTTGCAGGACTGTCTTGCTCTTCAAGCCGCCGAAAAATCCTTATATGACATCATCGGACAGGAGTATAATCCTCAATTTCCATGTCCATCAATCAACCCTCCTCAGAACACTCAAAACACCCTTTTGTTTCCAGATCCGTATCTGTCCACCAGCTCCCCAAATGGGTTGATCGGTAAGAAGAACCATCAGAGAGAAGAAGATGGTGTTGAAGATTCGGAAATGAGGAGCAACAAGCACTCGGCTGTTTCGATTTCTTCCGAGGAAGTTGATCTCAAGATGTACGACGAAGTGTTGCTCTGCGGCGGAGGCGAGGAAAATGGCCGGTGCTTCATGGAAAAGCCGGTAACGAACAATGGCTCGTCGAAGAAGTCTCGAGGAAGGAGCCGGAGAGGCATGAAAAACCAAGGAGGCGGTGGAGAGGTGGTGGATTTATGGACTCTGTTAACTCAGTGTTCACAATCTGTAGCTAGCAATGACCAGAGGACTTCACATGATCTTCTCAGCCAGATACGTCATCATTCATCGCCTCACGGCGATGGATTGCAGAGGACGGCTCATTACTTAGCCAATGCCCTCGAGGCACGCCTGGCCGGAGCTAGGACTCCGGTCTACTCGCCGCTCGTGAGCAACAAAACTTCAGCCGCGGAGATCCTGAAAGCTTACCAGGTTTTTGTCACGGCGTGTCCGTTTAACAGGATGTCACATTTCTACGCGAACAAAATGATCATGCAGCAAGCTGAGAAGGCTACAAGGCTTCACATCATTGATTTTGGTGTGCTCTATGGTTTCCAATGGCCTTGTCTCATCCAGCGCCTCTCGAAACGGCCCGGGGGACCGCCCAAGATTCGCATTACGGGAATCGAGCTTCCCCAACCCGGGTTTCGTCCTGCAGAGAGAGTCGAAGAGACAGGAAGGCGATTAGAGAACTATTGCAAGAGATTCAATGTTCCTTTCGAGTATCATGTCATAGCACAGAAATGGGAGACCATCAAGTACGAGGATCTGAAAATTGACAATGACAACGATGAGATGGTTGTAGTAAACTGTTTGTACAGATTAAAGAACATACCTGATGAAACAGTGGGTGCGGATTGTCCAAGGGACACGGTTCTGAAGCTGATCAGAAGCATAAAGCCGGATCTTTTTGTGCATGGCGTGGTGAACGGGACATACAATGCTCCATTCTTCGTGACAAGGTTTAAGGAGGCCCTGTTCCACTTCTCGTCGCTGTTTGATATGTTTGAAGTGAACATACCTCGGGAAGACGAGCAGAGGATGCTGTTTGAGAGAGAGATAGTTGCTCGGGATGCTATGAATGCCGTAGCCTGCGAGGGCTCGGAGAGGGTGGAGAGACCGGAGACTTACAAGCAGTGGCAGGTCAGGAACCTGAGGGCCGGGTTGAGACCTATACCGTTGAACAGAGAGCTCTTCAATAACATCAAGGACAGAGTGAAATCAGGGTACCACAAGGATTTTGTTATCCATGAGGATGGGCAGTGGATGCTGCAGGGATGGAAGGGTCGCTTGATCTATGCTATTTCATGTTGGAGACCTGCAACTGCATAAAATAGATAGATAGACAGATAATGCATGAGAAGTACTTTGTATAGTGATTTTATTTTATCACTACAACTTTGTATCATATCCAAGTAGCATTAATGCTTAATTTTGCTTGCTTAGCCAAAAAACTTGCCAGACCAACCTCACTAACAAACCAAACTGAGTAAAATAATATGAATATATGATCATATAACAAAGCAAATTCATGCTGACAATGAAGAGATCTTTCACATTTCCAAATCAAATTCAATTGCTTGACAATGATGTTACAGCTTAAAACTAACTAGTATACTCAATGCTTTCTAAGAGAGCTGTTTTGATGATTTAAAACAACAGTTACAGACCAAGTTTTGCGACAAGTAAGCAGGTAACTTGGAGATGATCACCTGATCATCAATATCAATGAGGAAAGGCTATTGTTGGTTGTTTTCATGTTTTAGGTTTTCTTAAAACATTCCAATCCAACTTATCACGTTTCTGTTTTCGAGAGCTCATGCTGTTATTTGGCAACGCCTGCTGATCACCATCAACCCTCTTTGGTGACTTGTTAGGATATTGCGTTTCAGTTACTACTTCAGATTGTTTCCTTTTAAGATCTCCGTTTGCCTCGCAATTCATTGCATCAATATTTGAGCATTCTGCTTCATCCTGTGACGTCCGAGTTTCTCTGTGACAATGTGACGAGAAAAATCATTAACAACATTGCAAGTTAGAAAAAATATGTACAATGCTTATTTTTGTGTTTTAGCAGTTCAAGCGTACGTCTGTTTTAGGCTATCTCAAATATCAACTCAGTCCTTGTTTATTCCTGTATTTGGATCATTATTCAAACATTCTTTGCAAGAAAGATACACAGCATAACAGACAGACTCTTTGCAAGCACTTTTTGCATAAACTGCACTATATGTGAGTACAAAACACATATCTTACTGCTAACATGACAATGCTTGGATGAATTTTTACAAGTGAAGAAAACAATAATATTTGGACTGAACATACAATATGTTAATGCACACTTTGTTGCCAATATTTGCTTGTAATGTATACCCTCTACACATCATCATAAGTCTCTGACTAAGTTTACATTCCTATAGCAGAATCATGACATAGAAAAGAATATGGCCAGCTGCATATTCCTGAAACCCCAATTCCAGCACATGCCATGTCAGGAGCAAATACTAAAAAAGGTAATATGATCTCTCTATATGGTATATATTTTATGAATGGAATGGACCAAATTATCCTGCTTAAATCAACAAAACCTTATCTCTAATCCAGCAGAAATCTATGCTCAAGCATCTTGACTAAGGACCTACAGTCACATTATGAGCAAACAGCCCTAGTAACTGCATTCATGCACTCTTCTTTTGATTTTAATTTCTAGGGAATGTTTAATAAATTCTAAAAACAAAGTTCTTAAGCAGTATACAAAATGCTCCTAAAGGACAGGAAAAAAAAATGCAAGATACAAGGGTTCAAAAGTCAAAACACCAACCTATCAAAAACTCTTCCACTTTGATTACCATCTGGCTGTTTAAGGTTAGCTGCTTCTTCATTCAATTTCTAACAAGGCAAGACTTTGACATAAGAGTAAAGAAGCAAAAGAGAAGCACATAAAGTACAGTGATTCAAGAAATATTTTGAGTCATCCGACAATACTCACATCAATAGATGGATTAAAACTTTGAAATGACATCCGCCCTTTTATTGCTCCTGGAAGAGGATCCCCTTCCATTACGACTACACTGCATTATGTATATAAGACTGTCATCATACATAAGCTCTACAAAATACAATAAACCAAGAAGCAAAATACCCCAAGCCTGGCACAAGATTCAGCATTTGGGTATAAAATAGAGAAGCAAAATATCCACAGATAAAGCTACCATTTTCTTATAACGGTACCAGGGGAAAAGAAATTCCCAACAGGATTAACCTCCTCTTCTACTTTCTTAGGTTTTTCTTCTCTCTGCATTCCCCTTTGCATGAACTGTTTTTAATGTATACAAAAAAGAGAATTAAAAACCTAACATGAATACACTCGTAGAAAGGCCTAAATTGAAGCCTGAGCATCAATAAACGGAAAGCACAACGAAGATCAGAAAATACCCATGAAAAACTAAGCAATACCCAATTCGATTGACAAGTAAAATCATTGAAACAAGCAGCCAATAGCCAACAAAAACAACGAATTCCGAAGAAAAAGAGACGCTTTTGTGTTCAAGCTTTACCTTCAAGTTCCTCAAAGTGGTGGAGAGCTCGCGCTTCGCCATTATTGACGCTCAGCTTCTCCTTCAAGCTCAAATCGTAAATATCTCTCTCTCTCTCTCTCTCTCTCTCTATAGAGAACCTCTGTGATGGTCTGCGGAAGAGGAAACCAAAATCGAAGAGGAGGTTTTTTACTGTTCTTGTTTTCCTACGAGTATGATGTGAAATTACTAGTTTGCCCTTCAACCGTTTTTGGGCTTGGGCTAGGCATGTGAAACAAATTGGGCTTTTCACTTATGAAACCCATTGATGATGAGTTGGCAAAAAAGTTGCTGGACGAAAAAAACTGCCACGTGTAAATCAAGGTTTAGTTGCCACTTATCATATTTGTTTGTTACTTGTGGTTTGTATCTTAGAGACAATATAGTGTTTATTTAAATATAAATGGAATCATGAACTAATTGAATTTACCAGAGAGCCATTGTAAACAAGAAATTTCAACACATACTGATATACATTTGTTTTAAGTAAATTTATAATGTACATAAAATCCAATGACCAAACAGACAGGACATGGTTACACAGTTACATGACATAAAGTAGAGAACATGTTTTCCTAAAGATCCACAAAAGTACAAACCAGCTAAGCTATCACAGTTGTCTCAATTGCAACCTTTTCTGAGTATTTGATGCACTCAGATTTGTCATTAGCTTCCCAGAGTTCTGGTAATGCTTCCCTGATGTTGTGGATGCTCTCTAATGCATAATCCACACCTGCTTCTCGAAACGAAATGCCCACCTAAACACAATCATAAGGAACACAAATCAAAGCGATTCGTTGAGAATTCAATTTGCTTAACATCAGCTTACCCTCACAGTGTGCATCCCCATCTGTTTTCCGCCCTGTATATTGCGAAGGCTATCATCGAAGAACAACTGAAACGCAAGAAATCGTATTGTTAAAAGATGATAATGGAAAAACTGATATGATACATGCAACTCAAACATATCGTTAAATTTCAATATTGGGTTACATATTAATGGCTTGAACTTCCACTACTAAATGTTCATTTTATTACCCACTTCAACATTATCCCTCGTGTGCAAGCCTCACATTTTTCTTTTGTCATTGGGGCTCAACACATGAACAATCAGGGGAGGCAACATAAATGAGTACTATTCAGGCCAATGACTGGATCAAAACTTGCTCTAATACCATGTGTCACGAGGCTTTAAAAAACAGAGAAATAAATGTGAAAATGAGGTTCAAGATAGGATTATGCAGAAAAGGAGCAGATATCTCACAGTTTTTTTAGGGTCAATGTCAGCTATCTTGAAGACTTGTTGATATGCAGCCTCAAGTGGTTTGCAGACAATAACTGGGGGGCATGGAAGTGCAGAATCGGAATTAGGGTGGGAGAGGAATTCCTTTATGTCAAAAATTTCAGAGTTGGAATTGCTATCCTTGTCACCGGAGGCATCACCTTTGTTGGTAGGATTTAGAGTCTCGAAACATATAACCCTCTCAAAGCAGTCCTCCAATCCAAGTCTGTTAAGCACTCTAGCGGCATGGAGCTCATCTGCATTGGTCAATATCTACATAAAAACCAAATATTAACATGAGAAAAAAGTTTCAAAAGCAGAACCAGCAGTGCCTTTTGTGACACGTAACAAAGAAAACAAACTTACAACTTTTCGTATAGGCAAGCTAAGTAAAAGATTCCTCAGAACAGGGTCAGGTTTCAGCATCTCATAAGGTAATCTCCCATGAACATAACTGTGAAACAGGCAAGAGTGAAAATGAGAGATATTGAAATGAGTCAAATGACAGTTCATTTTTGTCCAAAATGGCGGCATAGAGGAAAGATGGACCATACCCATGAAAGTCATCATAGTCAATGTTATAGCCGATAGCCTGAAAAGAAGGCAAAACCACAAACATTTATTTGTTCAGTCAATGTCCCCCATCTAGATATTTTAGAGCGACAAAGAGGAAATACTTGACTTGAACCGTACCTTGAGACCAGCCATTGTTGTCCCATAAGTTTTGTACAATGAAATACATATTCCGGATACTTCACTCTCCTCTATGCCTAATTTTTCAACCATATATTCTACAACAAAATCCAGATAAGAGTTTTGAGATTCTAACAGAGAACAAGTCAATGAAAAATTACAAGTTCAACAATCTTGGAAGTGTGTTACCTTGAATATTCTTGGTGACTAGCCCTGACAAACCCGAACTAAGGGGATAAATGGTATCATCTATATCTGAATGTAAAGATAGAATACGCTATTTAATTCTATTTAAAATAAGGGTCATTTAGTAAGGAGTAATGATCCAGATGTTTTAAGCATGAATTGAACACTTACCAAATAAAAGACAATTGTACTTTGGTTCCACAGCTTGTTCATACTGATCCTCGTACGCCATTTTCGTCCCTGTGAGGCCTCAACTACTAATATCTGGTAGAAAGTAGGTAAGAAACAACTTTAGAACATTGATAACAATACATGTGCCATATGTTTACAGATTAAAAACCAAAAACAAGAGTCTAACAAATAAATATTAAACATGTTTAATTTAAATGCATCAGAAAGACACAAATTAATTGAGTTTAATTACAAGCATTTTAGGGCCATATTGATGATTCATGAATGCCCAAAAAAGGCCAAAATTTAACCAAAAAGAGCTAGTAACCTAAGAACAATGACATGAAAAACCCTAAGAACAAAAACAAAGAGATAAAATAAAATGCTTTAACTAAAATCCTGAAAATCAACAATACTAATTTACTAACTAGATGCTCATATTAACAGCAAATTATCAACAAAAAGGTCCAAAAAGTTAATGCTTCAAAGCACTAGATCTGACTAATTCCCGAAAAAACAACGATACTAAGTTACTAACTAAATGCACAAATTAATAGCAAATTATCAACAACAAAAATCCAAAATGTTCACACATTCAAAGCACTAGATCTGAAAACTCATCCAAAAACTTCTGAAACCTAAAAGCACAGAGCAGCCTTGACAAAAGTTACAAATTACAGAACAAACAAATCTAAGCCTAAAACATGTAAAATAGGAGCAGCATTGCTTACAAACTACCTTTAATCCACAAAAATAAAGAAAAGAATACGAAACATTCAACAAATCTCGAAGCTACAAGACACATAAAGAAAGAAGAACACCCTAAAATCAATCAACTATACTTACTAAATGCTCAAATTATCAACAACAAAAATCCAAAATGTTCATGCATTCAAAGCACTAGATCTGAGAACTCATACAAATAACTTCTGAAACCCAATAGCACAAATCAGACTTAACAAAAGTTCCAAAACAAACAAATCTAAGCCTAAAAACCATAAAATTGGAGCAGCATTGCGTACAAATGACCTTTAATCCACAAATATATGAAAACCAGAGCGAGAGAACATTACCGAGTCAAAAAATAATGGCGAAATCAGGGAGGAGAAGGAGACGAAAATCAGAGAAATAAAAGTGGAAATGAAATCGAGAGGAGAGGACGAAGACCGAAAAAGTAGCGAGAAGATGGGTTATATAGTGACCGTTGAACGCATTGGCGTGAAAGAGAAGTCACCGTACTTTATTGGCAATGCAACGCCCACCGTCGTTTTCTTCTCCATTTCCATTTTCCTCTTCCAACGGTTCAAACGGAAATGTTGACGTGGACCAATCATCGTTTGACGCGTTTCAATTTCTTTTGCTCTGGGCCGTGTCCAATCAGAGTCACGCTTTTGGTTGCGGTTTGATTCGCCAGAACGTGTGGGAATATTTTTATTTGTTTTTTTTTTCAACTAGTAGAAAATTGGCTAATTTTATAAAATTTATTGATTCTAATATTTTAATATTGGTTTGGAGTGTCCCAAAATTACACTTAATCGATAAGTTTTCTTATTAATAATTTTTTTTCCATCCAATTGATACTCAATTTAAGTTTTGTTTTAATTTGATTTTCCAACTATCAAAATGTTTAAATTTTTCTAATTTTTTTTACATGAGGACTATGTGTCGCTTAAAATAGCTAACCTACCGATGAAGCTAATTTGATAAAAAAAATTATAATTGAGAGACGTGGTCATCAAATCATTTTGTGTGATATGGCCCCTCAATTGTATAATATTTTCTTTAAATGGTTTCATTTATAATTTATACGTTTAAGCATCACATTAACAAAAAAAAAAAGTCGCGTCATTCTAATTCGATTGCATGTATCGATTTATTGCGAAAAAAATCAATTTATTAGAACAAAATAACGTAGTTAGATAACTAAATTCGCATGCATGCATGTATCAGTTTACTAGAACAAAATAACATAGTTATATACCCAAATTATAGCAAAAAAAATCAATTTATCTAACAATTTAATACAAAATAAATAATTACTCTCATGGTTGATATTATATATATTTTTTTTTTGCCTTATTCTTGATTATTAGGTGAGGCTTCAATGGTGAATTAGACAACCCATTCCACCCATGACATTTTATTAATAATCAATTAAATAAGTGTGTTCCATTCCATGTGATGATTTGAATAATTAGTTTATGGGTCAAGTTTTTCACAACCAATCTCTTTCTTTATTGTCACCTAAACTAAAACTAACCCATAAAGCATGGAAGTGTCAACAATGGAAGCTTGTCTATTCAGCTTCCACCATAAAGCTTTCTGGTCATCTTTGTCACAAAGCACACCAATTTTGTGCATGTCATGACTAGAGCTAGCCTCAGTCACATAACACACTAATTTATGTTGTGCATGATGATACATGGTCATTAAACACAATTACTAGTGCATTCCATTTGGACCACAACATCATGAGTCATGACATTCAGAATAGGACTTGAGCCTTATTTAGTAACATTGCTGATAAATTGTGACGAAGTTGTTGAAACTATAACCGAGTTGTTTTAAACATTGAGTTTCGCGTAAAGTTATGTTCGGAAAAAAAATTGAAAGAAGTTATTAGTTGATAGAATGACTAAAATGGACATGAACTATTTATAATAAAAAAGAGTATTTAGTTTCTTGGAATTTAAGGTTTAGCTCATATACGCCTAAATTTAGAATTTCATTGATTAGACATATTTGTGTTCTAACAGATTCTCAAATTCTCTACAGGAATATCAAGGCTGCTGAAGCAGGTCGCCGTATTAGCAGACTAGACTGTGAAGCTGCAATCTCGGACATTACGTTTGTCCTTTTTGGAAATCACCTTCATGGTGAAATTTTGCATGTAAATAGAGATATTGTACCTTCTGCTCACTATCTAGCCAAGGTAGGTAGATTAGGACTGTGTAAGTCTTGGGCATGTAACCTTTTGAACAATGTTTTGTCTGTTAATTAATATATTATGCTGATATTATCAAAAAAAAAAAAAAAAAGGTTGATCAAATATGTAGTTTACAAAAAAATTGTAGGTTCATCTTCAATTCATTCAAATAAATGAATGTAAAAAAAATCTCTTTTATCATTCACCTCTGTTCTATGGATAAGTCATAAGTGGTATGAAAATTAAATTAATTGTATAACATATAGACAAGAAAGTCATTTACATTTATCTTTCCTTCTTTTAAAGAAACCAAAAACCTCATAAAAAAGACTTTTAGTTTCAACAAAAAAACCAACTCCTTTAAGGACTTGCCTACGCAAAAAATCTCACATAAGATATTCGATCCTGCAAAAACTAAACTTCGACCTTTCTTTTTAACATTTTACCAAATAAATTATTATTATTATTAGGAAAAGTATTTAGTCCATGTATGTTTTTTACATGTATTTTCACATGTATAATTGATGTTATTAATGAAAATGTTTAGTGTAGAGAATGTAGAAATTTCAACATTTTAATGAGTTCATTACAAATATTAATATTTCGTA
>JAYMTE010000464.1:0-18074 GCA_036897545.1 Pelargonium fulgidum
TACAATATATAAGAAGCATCATCGTCAAAGTGTCCATGAATTGTTATTAATTTGGATGAAAGTGACCAATTGATATCATTTTATCATACTTTTAGCACTAAATCGGACCGATTAAAAATACAAGACTAATTTGGGCTGAAACTGATAGTATATGGGCTAATTTGAATTATACTCCTTATTTTTATTCAACTCGTTAGCTAATTTCAGGCTTGCATGAAGTAACACGGTGGGAGCCCATATTCTCCATCACAAAACGACGCCGCTCCAGACCCGGCGACGACAACTACCAAGCCTCTCCGTCTCAAGTTGCTCATATATAAGTCGAAGCTCCGATCCTGACGGCATTTCGCACCAAATTCTCTCCACTTCCCGCCAAAAGCCGAGATGCTTCGCCGTTCGCGATCCGGCAAGTACCAAGCGTCTCCAGATTGTGTATATAAGTCTCTGCTCCGATTCAAGCCACCACCTGCCAGAACCAGCTTCGATATCACCGGACTGAGCTTCGAATCCATCAATGGCTGCTGCGTAAGAACACTTCATTTCGTCCTTACTGTTTGTTCACTGCGATTGCAGATTTTTTTCTCCATCGGAATATGCGATTTGAGTTCGCAAATGCTACTATGTTGTTGATTTGAATTTTTCTCTGAAACGTGCATTTGATTGTCGTTGCTGTTTCTTCACTGTGATTACTGAATTTATGTTGTGATTCTGGAATTGCGTTTGATTTCGTTATTACTCTTCTGTTGTTGATGACTTTGTTTTTTATCTTCCAGAAGCATCCGAGAGAATCTACCTCCACCCTTGAATTCTGGCGCCGAGCAGCCACCACTTTTTGATGGAACCACAAGGTCGCTAGCTTTGTTCAATTATTTGATTCTTAAGTTTTAATTTTGTTCGATGGTTTATGTTCATTTTTTTCGAGATCAATTCGTTGTTGTTGTTACTATTTCTTCTCGAATCTAGCTTGTTTCATTATTTGTTTGTTTGTGTTTTAAGTTTAATATTATTGTTCAGTGAATTTTTTTCATTTTTGTTTAGTGTTGTTGTTACTCTTTGTTCTTGAAGCTAGATTGTCCAATTATTTGTTTGTTTTTTAGTTTAATTTTATTGTTTGGTGATTTTTGTTCAAATCTTTCCAATCAATTCATTGTTGTTGCTACCCTTTGTTCTTGAATTTGATCACAATACAATTAATGTGATTTGGTTTATTGTTGAATTTAGGTTGTATACATCTTACACTTGTCCATTTGCACAGCGTGCATGGATTGCCAGGAACTATAAGGTATTAATTATATATTTGAGTTTGAGCAGTTAATTACTTGTTTTGACATGAAATAGGTGTCATGTTTGACCTTATACAGATATTATGAATGATTTAATTAGTGCTCAACTTTACCACATGTCATTTTTTGTAACTATATTGTTGGTGACTCGAGCATAATTCACAAGTGCACATTTATATTGAATCGGATCGGGTAAATACATAATTTTTTATTCATACATACACTGCACGATTTATTTTCTTGTTCTGGCTGCAGGGACTGCAAGATAAGATTATATTTGTTCCTCTAAACCTTAAAGACAGGCCTGATTGGTATAAGGAAAAGGTGTACCCTGTAAATAAGGTAACAATTTTCTTACTCTTGTTGATTGTGTATGCAAATATTCTGTCACAGGGAAATTTGTTTCAGTTTACAAATACTGAACAATATGCCTGTTACTCTGTATTAATTAGTTGCACTTGTGTCTTTTGATGCCTATGTGGTGGCTTGACTTTTATTTGCATACAATAGGTTCTGCTTGTGTCTTTTAATCATTTTAGTATTTTTGTTTATATAAGTTCTTGAAGAAAATGAGACGATAACGAGGTTCGGTGTTTTGAACTTCTTAAAAATTCAAATTTCACTTCTCATCCGTTAATATGCCTGTTTTAGTTTGAATATTATTGCACTCTTTGATTTTTATTGTGGATATGAGACCCAAACGAGAGGCTATTTTTGGCTGAATGATTATGAAGTTTCTCTTTATCCTGTTATCTGTAGGTGCCATCACTGGAGCACAATGGCAAAATCGTTGGAGAGAGTCTTGTTTTACTTAAATATATAGATAGCAACTTTGAAGGGCCTTCCCTTTTCCCCAACGTAAGTTTTTCAAAGTTTTATTCGCATTAATGGTGCAAAAGGTTATTTGCTTATAACTTTCACCGAAACAAATCTATTAAATGTCACAGGATCCTGCCAAACAAGAGTTCGGGGAGGAGTTGTTATCCTATGCTGATACATTCACCTATCAAGTGTATAGCTCATTTAATGGAGACCCAATAAAAGAAGCTGGTAAGATTCAAAAACTTGGTGCATTTTTTCGCATGAAAATTTTCTGATGAAGTAGAGTGACCAAATCTACTAACCTGCCTCAGGTGCTTCTTTTGATCACTTGGAGGATGCTCTTAAGAAATTTGATGATGGACCTTTCTTCCTTGGCCAATTTACTATGGTAATTTGTCAAATCCACTATAAGATACAGTAATTATCTTGTAACTACCGGCCGTTTGGATTAGAATTTTGGTTCAGGAATAGGAACAAAAAACGGGAATAGGAATGAGAATGAGAATGAGATTCTGACAAATCATGTTTGGATTAGACCTTTGTTCCCATTCTAATTTTTTTTAATCCAAACACTGTGACGCCACTTTAGTGTATATATATGGAAAATTAATCCATGGGTAAGGTATTTTCATTTTTAATATGTCTTCATGGGGATCTATTTTGATGGAGTGAAGTGAAATGGTCATCAGGTGGATATTGCCTACATTACTTTCATCGAAACATTCCAGAACTTCTTGTTGGACGTTTGGAAGTATGACATTACAGCCGGGAGGCCTAAACTAGCTGCCTGGATTGAGGTATATTGAGAAAACTATATATTATTACACACTTTAATGAAATTGTAATCTCTACTGAGTAGAGCTGACAATTTGGATCCAAACCACATGCACCTGAATCTTGATCCTCATTTTTTTGCGGGGTTAGGCTAAAGTTGGCAATTTGGCACGAAACACGTGACTAGACACGAACATGACACAATTTAATCATGTTTGGGCATGACATATTGATAACCGTGTTGTGTTGTGTTTGTGTAGGATAACCCAACACGATTAATAATTGTGTCGTGATTTTGTTGAACAAGTGAAACACGCACGACATGATAACACGATTAATGCTAAAGCAATATGTCTATAGCTTATAAATCATTTCATTGGTTAAGTTTTAATTAATCTCTTTTATGTCTCCTCTTTTATTTGCTTTCATTTCATTTTCTCTCTCACCCACAAATCTATTTTTATCGTCCAAATCTATTGCACATAGGATAAGAGAGTGGATGCATAGTGTAACAGTAACATCATTTGTAGCTCACATCATTTCTCGTCTAGAATACTACAAGAACACGAGCACAGCACATTTGCATGAATTGTCACCTCTAGTTCAGGTCGAGTCCCCACACGCTTGACACAAAACCCCTTTCAGGCCGATTTGGATTAGGCCTTTCCAACCCGAAGCCCGACTACAGCTCTAAATCATAGTTGTTTGTTCTTGAATGATGTTTTCAATGTCCTATCATGCAGGAGCTGAACAAGATTGACGCCTATACCCAGACAAAATACAATGATCCCAAAGCTGTGGTTGAATACTACAAGACAGCCTTCCCAGTACCGGTACTCCCTCACCTCAACACGAATTTGAAATGCTCTGATTGAATGTTATTGCTCAATAATCATGCAGTGTTAACTTCTATTTGTTCTTCGCAGCCTCAGAATTGAAATGAATGTGCCACCAATTCAATTATTCAAGTTCGAAAAACATATGCATTGTGCAAGTACACTAGAAGATCATTTCGATATGTATTAAATAACTGGACTGGTGCTCTATGGTCTAAAGAGAATAAAGAATAGAAGCCAAAGTTGAGAATAAAGATTGGAAGCCAAAGTCCTTGCTCTCATATGTGTATTTATGTGTGGCAATTAGTTTTGGAGCAAGAAAATGTTCTATTTTGGTTCCTAAACCACTCTTCTTTCTTCTTCTTCTTCTTTTTTTTTTTTTTTTTTTGGTGTTTGTGCCAAATTTTGTTTATGTTCTAATTTAGTTTTCCAACTGTCTTGATTGTTTCAATCAAGTCCATCAACTCTACTATTTTGCTTCCAATCGGTCCAATCTATAACGGTGTTTTCAAATTTTTAGATTGTCGTAACAATTTCGTGACGTCTATGTTAGCTAAATTATGGCTGAGCTAATGTAGCGACCATGTTAACTAAATTTACAAATAAAACTACTTATGATGTAGTTGAATAAAGTTGTCACGGTGATATGTCAATTTTTTCTTTTAAATCTACAAGTTTTATGTTGATTTAGAGTCAAGTGATGAAATTTGTTTAACTGGAGAATTTAGTTTACTTAAGTCCCACATTGATATATGGTGCAAAGTAGCGGTAACCAAATAGAACACAAATCATACCAATTAACATCACCTTCATATATGAAATAGTAGCACCGACCAAATTAGAATAAAAAATTAAAACAAAATGGATAGACTGACATAGAACATTTGTCGACACTTATTTTGTGACTAAATATAAAAAAGAAACATGACAACCATTCTAAGATAGTGGAACTAATATTTAATAAATATTATACTTTAGGGGATGATTCAATGGTAAATTAAATATTTGTTTTTTTTATCGGTTGAGCAACACAACAAGTGTAACTCTTTTTTTTTAAACTAAATAATCCACCTCATATCTCGTACCGTTATCGGTGATATTTGAGAGTTCAAAGAAAATTCAAAACGTTTAAACCAATTGACTCATCCTGCCTCGGAAAAAAAAAATTGCATTCAATAAAGAAAAATAAAAATTGAGTGTTGGAATTGACAAGAATGCCCTAATGAAGCCTACCTTCTTAGCCACGCAAACATCCACATACCTCTTCGATCTCACCACCTGTAAGAGTAAAAATCGGTCAACCCTAATTTCTCTCAATTTCGCTGAAACAAAAGTACTGGTTCGGAAGATTTTCGGATTTCACTATCTTCATTGTGATGGCTCATATTGCTTCTGTTGATCATTTTTTATACATTATCTTTGGATTGAAATTTTTGAAATGTTTTGTCAAATCTAACAACTGTAATGGCTCGTGTAGCTTCTGATTCACGTAGAATTTATGGAATGGTCATTTGAGAAATTAGGATTATGTTGAAATTTCTGAAATGTTTGTGAGTTTAGCGAGATCTATCATTTGTGATGGCTTGTGTGGATTTTGATTTTGGTCGTTTTTTACACAATATCTTGGCGTTGAGAATTTTGAAATCTGTGTGAATTTTAGGAAATCTAACAGTTGTGATATGGCTCATTTGGAATCTATGGATTGATCATTTGAGACATTAGGTTTATGTTGAAATTCTGAAATCTGTGTGGATTTAGTGAATATTTTTTGGGGAGTGATTGGTGTTGGGGCTGGTGATGAGGTGTGGAATGTGCATTGCTAGTTCGGTGTGATGCAAATGAAAGCTATGGGCGGTAGAATTGGAATTCTTTGTCAAGTATGTTGCTATCATTATTGAGTAAGCGCTCATTGGAGGTTGATTCCAGGTAAACTTCTAGTTTTTAGTGGTTTCGAGGAGTCAGATAGATTGATTGATGATTCTCCGTGTCCTTTAGGTAGTTTGTTGATATTACTTTTGTGGGATATTTATGTTCTTGATATCTGTTATATGAACATATTGTTGACTATTGTTTGCATTTGATAGTCTAATGGACATTGATGTAGCAGGGATGCATATGGGTTCTCTTTGAGACCTCAGCACATACAAGGATATAAGAATTATTCTTGTATTTACCGGGTACGTATTTAATATCTAGTTTACCTTTTTGTTCTGTAACTAATATATATGCTCAACACATATGTGATATTGATATGTTTTTTAACATTTTAACTAAGCTAATGAAACCTTGTACACTACAATGAGCATTTTAAAATAAAACCACATAGTTGTTGACTCTGTAATATGTTAATGATACTAGGAAGAAGAAGATGAAAGATCAGATAAATGGAACAACTTCCTTGAACAACTAAAGTCTATGCCGCCCTGTTCCCCTGAAGAAACATGTAAAGAAAAATTACTTCATGAAGCTACTTCACTAAAAGAGGAGAATGTTGCAGATAAGGGCGGAGGAGGGGATGAAGCCGATCCCCCTGAAGAAACAAGTAAAGAAAAATCGCTTCGCGAGCCCACTACACTAAAAGAGGAGAAAGATGCAGATAAGGACGGGGGAGGGGATGAATCCTGCCTCCCTGAAGAAACATGTAAAGAAAAATTGCATGACGAAGCTGCTACACCAAAAGAGGAGAAAGTTGCAGATAAAGGTTGGGGAGGGGATGAATCATGTTCCCCTGAAGAAATATGTAAAGAAAAATTTCTTCATGAATCTACCTCACAAAAAGAGGAGAATGTTGCAGATAAGGGTGGAGGAGGGGATGAACCCGGTCCCCCTGAAGAAATATGTAAAGAAAAATTGCTTCATGAAGCTACTACACTAAAAGAGGAGAAAGTAGCAGATAGGGGTGGAGGAGGGGATGATACTTGTGGCAGTGATACTGCTTCAAATTACTCAGTTGAAGAAGAGGTGCAGTCTACAAAAGAAGCAAAAACTTCTATGGTTCAAACCTGGGTTCAGATTAAACCATCCCTTGACGCCATTGATTATATGATGGGTTTACGTGTGAAGAAGAGAGAAAATATGAAAGACAAGCAGAAAAGTGTTGGGGGAGACCTTTCACCAATTAAAGTGGTGGAGCCTGTACAGATGTCTCATGAAGGTAACTCTGAAGATTGTGTCGGTGAGGTGTTGGATGACAGTGAGAAACGCTCCATGGTGGAAGGTGATGAGGGCAATAGGCTCTCCTCTGAACCTTTTTTTCCATGGAAAGAAGAATTGGAGTGCCTTGTCCAAGGTGGAGTGCCAAAGGAACTCAGAGGAGAGGTATAAATGAATCTGTTAGGTCTTTAAGCTCTCATGTTTTTGAAAGTGCATTGCTTTCTATAATCTTGCCATTACAGGTTTGGCAGGCTTTCGTTGGTGTGAGAACTCGTCGGGTGGAGAAATATTATGAAGATTTGCTGGCAGATACTGGAGCAAGCGATAGCAACAACAAATCTGATAAATCATCTGGTGTACCCACGAAATGGAAAAAACAGATTGAGAAGGTCATTAGATGATTGCGCCTTGGACTTTATCGTTCAATCTTTTCAATTTGTAGGTGCTACTTCTTTTACTTCTTATTGCAACCAGGCTTTCTTCCTCAGTTAAATTTTACTTTTTATTTGCAGGATATACCACGAACATTTCCTGGCCATCCCGCTTTGGATGATAATGGCAGGAATTCGTTGAGACGTTTACTTTTAGCATATGCTCGGCATAACCCTTCAGTTGGATACTGTCAGGTAACTGAATCCACAAGGTTTCTTTTCTTTCTCTATTCCATGTTCTTTGAATTCTTCTTTCCATCTTCTATTCCTTTGTCCTTCAATGGTATTAGAACTGAGCGTTGATGTAGATTTAAATTAAGTGGTGCAACAATATTGGTTTAATTTGGTACTCAAAACACATGCAGGCAATGAATTATTTTGCTGGCTTGTTATTACTTCTGATGCCAGAGGAAAATGCTTTTTGGTAGCTCTCTCCCTCTCTCTCTCAAGCCTACTATCATCATTCCTTTGTTTTGAAGTATGCATTGCAATTTGGGGGAATAATATTTGAATATCTCTCAATGGGGTATATATTATAAATGGACCATGAAATATGATTACACATTATAGTCTATTCATCGATTTATCTGCATGCAAAAGTATGCATTATATCTATATTTGTACTGTGTGTGTCTGATTTGCATTGATATAATCCTGCAGGGCTTTGGTGGGCATTATTGATGATTACTTTGAGGGCTACTATTCAGAGCAAATGATAGAATCTCAGGTGTGTTACACTGCTTTTGGTAAGCATACTTTACGGTGTGCTGACTTGGCATATTAGCATGCTCCTTTGGGTTCTGTTTCTCTACCTTGGTTAAGTAAAATGGCTTCTGATATAGATCAGTATGCACAGAGGGATGGTTTCACTTATTTAATCTGTCATCCAGAATGGTTCTTTTGTGTTTTCAGGTTGATCAACTTGTTTTTGGGGAATTACTGCTTGAAAGATTTCCTAAATTGGGTCTGTCTCCTAATTTCCAAAATCTCTTTTGTTTTTCATTCTATAATTCAATAGGGTTGTTAGTTTCTTATTCCATATGTGCATTTCTTGCAGTTCATCATCTGGATTACTTGGGGGTGCAGGTGACATGGATATCTTCATCCTGGTTTCTTTCGATTTTTGTGAATATGCTTCCTTGGGAAAGTGGTGAGGTTTACTTGGCCTACGTAGTTGGACACTTCATTTTCTTCTACCTCATTTCCTGATATTTCACATTTATCTTGTCTCCAGTTCTTCGAGTTTGGGATGTACTTTTATATGAAGGAAACCGTGTCATGTTATTTCGAACATCACTTGCTTTGATGGAGTTATATGGTATTGTATGAATATATACTTATAAACATGTATATACAGATGTAGCTAGAAATGTGTGAAAGAGAAGCATTAAATACAAGTTAATTGAACTTTATGCCTTTTGGTATTTGTGATTTGTGTAGGTCCAGCGTTAGTGACAACAAAAGATGCTGGGGATGCAATTACTTTATTACAATCTCTTGCTGGCTCAACATTTGACAGTAGCCAGCTAGTTATGACTGCTTGCATGGGTTTTATGCATGTAACCGAAGCTAGATTGCAAGAGTTGAGAGAAAAGCATCGACCTGCTGTTCTGCAATCAGCCGAGAAAAGATCGAAAGGGCTTAAGGCCTGGAAGAGCACCAAAGGGAGATCTAAACTACCAAGTTTTAAGCCTGATCCTGAGCTAAAAGAAGCAAAGTCGACTTCAGAAGATGGAGATACATCTCATCCAGAGTCTCCATCTGATTTTGATGAATTTATTAATGGCCTAAGTCCCACTTCAGAGGTGGATTACTTACCAGATCTTCAAGATCAGGTAGTTTTACTATTTTCATCTTATTAGGACAAGTGCTTTGCATGCAAAGTGTATCCAATCGTGATGCTTTGTTCTATCTTTAAAACTCTGCAGTTTTATGTTTCAATCATTAACAGCTTATGTGCAGGTGAACTGGTTGAAGGCCGAGATTTACAAGTTGCTGGAGGAGAAAAAGGCTGCTGTACTCAGGTTACTACATTCTCTGCGATATCTAGTTCCTTCATATATTTTATAATCTATTAGTACTTGTTGATCCTTATACACTTCTTTAGTTCCATTCAAGATAATAATATAATAATACATACTTTAGATGCCATAGAAATTATGAGTGGGGCCACTAACTGATCCTGTACTGAATCTATTGATGTTGTTTATGTTCTTTTCCAGAGCTGAGGAGCTGGAGAAAGCACGCAACGAGATGACCAAGGAAGATAACAGAACACAACTGATTTCCAGGGTATGTTCGGAGTTGATATCCTTTTATGTTATAATTGATGTAGATGGAGGGTCCGTGTTGGCGCAACAGTAAGGTTGCTTCCTTGTGTCCTTTAGTTCCTAAGATGTTTAAAGTTATGGATTTATTGTGAATCACAAATGCTGCAGATGCTCTTCCTTTTTCTTCGGTTATATGATGCATGCATAAATAGTATATCACAAATCCAAAGCTCTCCAGCTGTCTAATATGAGACAGAGATGATGTAAAATATTTACATTGTCTGATAATCATTTAGCGGACTAACCTTGCAAAATTCATCTGAAATTTTAGATTGAGCAGTTGGAGCAAGAGGTAGCGGAGTTACGGCGTACCCTCCTTGAGAAGAAAGAGAAAGAAGATTCAACGATTGAGGTTCAAAATCTGCAAATATTTATTTGGAAAAATAATCTATACTCAATCAGATGTTCTGTTATTGGTCCCGTATTATGTAAATGACTTGCATAAGTTTCAGGTCTTGTTACGGGTAGAGCAGCAGCAAAAGGCAGCTGAAGATGCTCGCAGAACAGCAGAGCAGGACGCAAATGCTCAGAAATTTGCAATTCGAATGCTTGAGGTTACTCATGTTTTCATTAGTACTCATCTTGGTTTTACTGTGACGTTCTGTTAGTAAGAATGTAAGATATCTTATTGAACCATTCTGCATGTTCCAATAACATTCTTAAGTTCATTCCCGTAGGTAACATTGTTCAACTCAATACATAGTTCACTCGCAATTTCAGTTCTACTATAACATTTTTAATTATGCTCATTTCACTTGCAGAAATTTACTTACCGTGCCTTGCATAGTTTAGATCTGTTGTCCCATGACCGTGCGGTCGTTGGAGAACATATTTGTCGAGCACTAGAACTGAAACAGTTTTAGTATCTTTGATAGACCTCTCACACACCAGTGCAAGATTTTATACGGGCAAAGACATGTACATTCATTGTTGTGCCATCCTAGTTCCTTGCAATTGATGGTCTTTTTCAGTTTACACAAAAACATGCACCGTTTACAATGTCTTTTTTGCAACTTCAAAACTCTGGTTCTTGCAAAGAATAAATGAATGAAAATTTATTTTTATCAACCATCTATTCATCTTGCATTACATATCTACAATCTGAACTCTGTAATATATAACGTACAGGAAAAATATGAGAAGGCAGTGGCTAAAGTTGCTAAGATGGAGAAGAGGGTCATTATGGCAGAATCAATGCTGGAGGCCACTTTGCAATATGAAACTGGCCAAATTAAAGCTCAAGCCTCTCCGGGGTAATTGGTATATTCTTTTACACAACATATAGGTGTCTGCTTACAGTCTTAGCCTACACTAACTAAAATAGTAAATAATGTAAGAGATTCTGACACAACTGTGTGTCAAAGCTCAATTTTATAAGGTCAATAATTGACCCCAAAATTCCATATATAGGACCCTTTTGGCCTTTCTAAAGTTCAATGGACTAAATCGGTGACTTTTTGAAAGTTTAGAGACTAACCTAGCCATTTCCCCTTAATTAAATACAACATCTTTCGCTTCCACTTGCAATGTTTTAAGGCGTCAATTGATTTCTTTTCAAAGAACACTGCTCGTGTTGTATTGCATTTAGTTTGATTTGGTCTCAAAATGTTTGTGCTGGCCTTTGCTACTAGATGAATTGGTGGCTTTTGTGGGAATTATGATTTGTAGGCACTCTCGTAAGTCCTCAAATGATGCTCCCCAAAAAAAGACGGGTCTGCTTTCTATACCATTTGGAAAGGGTGACAAGAGCAAGAACAAGGTAAAGTCACTTCTAAGTTCTATATCTTCTACTCTACTCCTAGACAGCGTTTAGATTTTTTATAATCAGGAACGGGAATGACATTTCTTTGAACATCCTTGATTTCTATTCTTGAGAGCATTCAAGAAAAGATTCAAGTAAAATACCATATGTGCACCATTAGTATAAGGTACATGGACCAAATTACAGTTTCTACAACCAATTTCTGTTTGAGACATCCAATATAAAGAGGCAGTTTTTCATATTTTCATGAATCAGATCATCTGTGTGAATTAGTAAAATCCATTACACTTCTTAAAGTTGACTTTGAATAGTTGTCCTTAAAAGTAGTTTTTAAACTAAACATGTTTTATTCATGTCCAATTCAAGTAAACAGCTCTCTGCAAAAGTTAAGAGGAGTGGATACATTATATAGTTCTTCCCATACCCCACAATCGAGGTAGCCTCGTGCAGTGGGCCGTCCATATCTCGATTATGAGAGTCTCGTGCACTTAGCTGCAAAAGTTTTCCCTTAGAACTAGACATATTATATTCTTGTTTGTAAAGTCTAATAATGGTTTTGTAACAGGATAGTCCAACCAGTGCTGAGGAACGCAGCGAAAATGTATCCCCGAGCAATTTATATTCTTGTTTGTAAAGTCTGATAACGGTTTTGTAACAGGATAGCCCAACCATTGCTGAGGAACGCAGTGAAAATAAATCCCCAAGCAATTTTCATATAATTCGGAATTGAAGCTTTAGTCTATGGAAATTATACTCCCTACTATACTCCCAAACCCCAATTTTTTTGTTTTTTTTCTTCTTTTAACTCCAAACACCCATTTTTATTCTGTTTTTTTTCCTCTTATCTATTGTGGTACATCACTAGCTAGTGTGTCCTTTCAAGTTTTGAAGCAATTTACAATGTGTTAGTGGGTCAACATTTTTTTCTTTTCCTATTTGCTTCATGTTTTATGCTGCACATCTTATGCATCTTTGATATTGTTTCATGGAAATTTAGTTCCTCTGAGAGCTGTCATTAATTATGATATGAACATACAATATCTACATGTGTTTGTATTTAACATATAGTATTCTTGTCGTGTTTGGGTTGAATTATTAACTCTAGCGTTGATGATTTATATCTCAACATGTGACACGAATACGGCATGACATAAGCGTGTGTGGATTCACTAATTTTGTAATTGATCTATGTTTGTGTTGGAGTATCCAACACATTTAATAATCATGTTGTGTTTGTGTTAAGTCTCAAAAACACATACGTATAGTTAATTATTCATGTTGCGAGTTGTGACACACATGACATGCTCAACACGCACACTACTTTATTGTTTGGATTGTGTTGTGTTAAAGATGTTGGGATATGTCAGGTCAAACGTGTCAAGTCTTATCGTACAATAAATGTTTAGGTTATGTCATGCTAATCGTGTCTGGCCAACTTAGCTTAGGCAGTTAAATGTGTTGTTATCATATGCTCGTATTCAATAATTCATTATGACTTAAATATTTCGGGTTCATACTATATTTCAAGATCGCTAACTTTCACTCCTCGTTTCCTTGTACTTGAGATCACTCTCTATGCATACTTTTTACACGAACACGACCCTCACACATTTATTACCGCCGCAATGAAGCATTAATAGAACTTAATATATAATTTCAACTATGAAAAATTTACAATAAATGAGATTGTATATTTCAGATATTCTAATCTTCAAGTTGTATATAAACCATGAAACAATTATTTGGAGGGAGAAACAGAAAGTGTATCAAACATAAAAAAAACACATCAAAATGAAGCTAATTATATGATAAATTACCATTACCCTTGCAAAACTTTGTGTGTTCATCAAGAAGCTTTCTCTGATGAAATAATTCAGGTGTATGTCATAAAATGAATTGTTGGTTGATTCTAGCTAGGTATGGTCTGAAATCAATCAAATATTGTGTTTAGCAACGAGCTGGGCATCTTGTTCAGAGGTGGAGGCATTTGTGGTTTTGAGAGGCATGTCATGGTTATGCTTCCCCTCGTACGTCGTGATAAAAGCTTTTGGGTCATCAGACGTTCTTTCCACGTGCTTGCGCACGTTGCAGTTAGGACCCGTGCACCTATAGTAACTTCTGCCAGATACATAGTACATGCTAAGTTGTTATAAAGATTCAGAGAATGTTTGGATTGACAAATTCACACATTTAATTAACCAAGAAACTAATTACCTGGGATATGGATTTCCCTTGACAACCTTTTGTCCATATTTTCTCCACCGAAACCCATCTCCTATAATCTCAGTTTCTGTGTTGCTTTGCATCACAATACGAGGACCCTCTTGTACACCTTCATTAATATTCCCCACACTCTCTGTTTTTCTGAAACAAATATCAATATATATATATATAGATCACCTAAATGGTCACAATAATGTAATACATATATGTGTGTATGTATGCATTAAAGATGAAATTACACCATAGTTTTGGATTATGTTGTGTCAAATCGGTTCTCAGATTGATGTTATAAGGACTGATTTCACATTATTATATATCCTCATCTTAAACACGTTTTTTTTAATTTATAAATATATCATAATATTCACTTTACTATTACCAGTTTCAATCGACGAAAGTAAAGTTTAGAATAATCATGTAAAAAGACGTGTCAAATATAAGATAATCACGCTTTGATCCGTTACTTACCTTCTCTTATTTCTATTTTCGTTGTTCTCCGCCTCAGTTCCCTTACTCGCATCCTCACATTCCCTGCTAATCCCGCAAGAATCTTCCGGAGGAATTGTCAATCCATTAGCTTCATTATCGTAAGTTGGAATGGCATTCCCTCGGAACACCAATTGTTCGGACATTAGTCCATTTCCATCATTTACCATTGTACCCTCCAAACTTTCGCAGCCATTTCCCTCCGGGGCAACAAACCCCGACCCTTGAGTCCCCAAAGAGTTGCGCTTCGGGGGCTGGGGCTTCGAGTGGTTGTGCTCGCCTTTGTACACAATCTCCGCAATTTGCCCATCAAATGCTCTTTCCACTTTTTTCTTGACCGGACAATTAGGGTGCGTGCATTTATAGTAACTTCGCGGGTACTCGCTCCCTTTCACTTGCTTTTGCCCATATTTTCGCCAATTGTATCCGTCATAGGACTGCCTATCCACACTCGCTGTTGTGGGTGGTAAAGATTTCGGATCCTCTTCCATTGGTATTGCTTTTGAGCTCTCAGGCGTTTGATTGGTTGATGTGACATTGTTGCGAAGATTTGAGTTGACTTGGGATCCGATGAAATTATGTTTTTCGTGATTTTGAGACAAAACTCGCAATGCTTCTGGTTGATGATGTTGGTTAGAGCTCGAATTTCCCTAGTAAAAGAAAAAAAAATGAAACGAGTAATTATCACGGTTTAGTATCTTGAAAAATGTGTGTTATGCTCATCGGATGATAAAAATGAAAGATTTTAAGTATCATGAGAAAGTTTCACACTACGATAAATCTTTGCCCAATATTGAATTTTATACATAAAAGATTTAAATGAAAAAGGGACTAATTTAATACGAAAAGTATCAAATTGTACTCGATTTAATTCACATTGTTCAATGGGACTACGTTCGTTAAGTGGCTGCTGATGTGACATTCAAATAAAAAACAAATTGGGATGATATTCCTCACGATTTATATCATACCCGAAATTTAAAGAAAAACCTAGTTTAGAACATTATTTTTAAATCTTGTACCCAATTTGATCAACACAAAATGTTACATCACCAAATAGCTAACGTTATCAATTTGTAACAAATTGACCTAATGTCATGTATGGTGCACAGCTATTTTTCATTAAAGATTAATGAATGAACTTTTAATTTACGACTAATTTGATCAGCGCAAGAATGTTACATCAACCACCAATTAACGTCACTATTAGTCACATTTAACGTTGCAAAGCAATCAACTAGAAATTGAAAATGCATGCACTAAACTGACTTGCAAATTTTTATGCACTAAATTGAGTCTTAGATCAAAGTTCTTATAGTAATAACAAAAAAAAGAAAAACTAAATTTTGAGTATTAGATCAAAGTTCGTATAGTAATAACAAAAGAAAACGCACCATATTCGCCAACAAAGATACTGTTGTCTTTGACACTAGCATCGCCAACGGTTTGTACACAACAGTTGGAGTACTTAACTCGCTGTCTTTCAAAACATTACCCGACGAATCATGTGCTTTAGACCCCGACATTTCAGCCTGAAAACGCGAAACGCATAAAGATCATACAACAAATATAAAGTGAAAAGACGACATCAGGAACAACGGAATCCAGAGGAATTTTACCTGATTACCATTCATAGTTGGATTGAACCTTACGGTCTTGGGCCTAATAGCGGCAATTGCTGATTCAGAACTAACAGTAGAAGGCGAGGCATTGATAGCTCCCGCGAGGAGCTCCGAGAAAGACCTAAATGTAGAACAAGAAGGCCTTGAAGCTACCGGTTTAGCCACAACTACTCTTTCGCCGTCTTTTATCTCCATTGACATAATCCTGCTAGCTAGCTAGCACGATCGCATAGTTTGTCGGTTCTTGATCAAGAACAGTGATTGAAATTTGAAATTTGGCTCAAGCTCGTTATGATCAAGAAGTGCTTGTTGAGACCTGCAAAATACCGAGATCATTTAGACGGTTAGTTGAATTTGTGTGAAGTAACCTTATAGCAACACTTATTTAGAAACGAGAGAAACAATCAAAGCTGACAAGTCGTTTTGTAACACGCCACGAAATTAGCGTGTTCGGACTTGTATTTGTCGTGTTGGACCTCCAAAACGCGCATGCACATTTTTATCTATCAGTCTAAGATCAAAACTACAGAATTCAAATCCACAAATGTTGGATACATGCCTAAATTCATTATCAGTTAATAGAGTCATAAACAAGATTCATTTCATGCAACAATCCATTCAAGTTTTGAAAATCCTTGTTGCCAACAAGTTCAAGAACCTCCAATTATAGGATCAAAACTACCTATGATTTGCAGCATACAAGGTTGTCTGATATATATTTCGATTGAAATTGACTCGAAAGTATCAGAATACAAGTTCCCATTGCTGCATACAAGGTTGTCGGATATAATCTATGATTCTTCTCCTTTTGTTTAACTTCACATTGCAATCACAAGTTCCTAATTACCTTCTAATCTTTCAAAACTCCCAAAATCGATAAACTTGGCCTAATGAAAGTTCTCAAAAGGCAAAAATATATAACCACAGTGTAAAGGATGCTTCAAAACCGAAAAACTTGAATGTATAATCACAGTGCAATGGATGCTCCAAAACTATCCCCAAAACTTGGCCTAATAAAAGTATTCATAGGCAATGGCCATAGTGCAAAGGATGCTTCAAAACTCTCCAAACCAAATTTTTTTGGCCAAATGATAGTTTTCAAAGGCAAAAATCATAAGGTAAAGGATGCTTCAAAATTTCCAAAAACCAAAAAACCCGGCCTTATGAAAGTTTTCATAGGCAATAATGATCATATTGCGAAGGATGCTTCAAAACTCCCAAAACCGAAAAACTTTGCCTAATGAAAGTATTCATAGGCAATCAACATAGTGCAAAGGATGCTTCAAAACTCCCAAAACCGAAAAAACTTGGCCTAATGATAGTTTTCAAAGGCAATAACCATAGTGCAAAGGATTGTTCAAAACTCTCCAAACCAAAAAAACTTGGCCAAATGATAGTTCTTAGAGGCCAAAACCATAGTTCAAAGGATGGTTCAAAACTCCCAATCCCGAAAAAGCCGGCGTAATGAAAGTTTTCATAGGCAATAATCATAGTGCAAAATCAGAAAACTTGGCCTAATGATAGTTTTCATAGGCAATATATAATCATAGTGCAAAGGATTGTTCAAAACTCTCCAAACCAAAAAACTTGGCCTAATGAAAGTGTTCAAAGGCAATATATGATGCTTCAAAATTCCCAAAACTTGTTTGAGTGTAAAATCAAATTGCTAAAGCTTGGCGAAACTTCCAATCTTGTAGGAGCTATCTGTGCTTTGTTCATCAAAATATAAAACTAATGACTTCATTTCCAATCTTCCCTGTAAAAAAGACACCATAATCTACACACAAAAACAATCTTAAACAATGATTTTTGTCAAATGAACATAACTTTAACATCACACCAATCAATCAACAATTCAATACAATTGCAAAGAAAACAGAAAATCCAATACAAACACCTCAAAAATCAACATAGTTTTCCCAAGAAAACACAACAAAAACAGAACTTGAAAATCCCAAAAGAACCCTATAACCCAAAACCAAGAAAAGCAAACATCACAAACCAAACCCAATAGCATTTGGATTTTTAAAAAAAAAAAAATCAGAAATAAGATGATAAAAGTAAGATTTGGAACTGACCCAAATGGAAAAACCCAACAAAACAACAAAATCACTTCCCATAGCCTCAAACAAAAGCTCATGGTTTATAAGAAGAAGCCATAAATAGGAAAAATAAAAAATAAGAACTTTAGGAAAAACATGCCTCAAAAACTTGAGCTTGGAGGGACACCATGACCTGTTTAGCATATGAACACCAAAGCTTTTGATTCTACCAACAATGGGTTGTCTCTTTTTGAGCTAAAGACAACTCTTTTTTTTTTTCCTTTTTTCTTTTTTTTTTTTTTCCTGTTTT
>JAYMTE010000465.1:0-18050 GCA_036897545.1 Pelargonium fulgidum
TCCTTTCTCAAGGGATACTTAAAATTGATACTTAAAATTCTAAGAAAAAGAGAATCTAAATCTTAAAAAAATAAGTATTTCCTTTTCAGAACAGTAGTAACAGAATAAAACCTGGACTCTATTAGTCCGCTCTTAGCAGCTTCTGCGCTGTTTGGAAATTATGAGAGAAATTACTAAGAGAGATTTTAAGACTATGAAATTCTTGAACATCCTATGTCTTGAATTTCTTAGAAGAAAGCTCAAAAAAAGGCCTAAGGGCCCAACTGAGCTTTCTGTCCTTCTTTCAGCGCAACCAGGAGTGGAGCAAGCCCTCGTTAGCGACCCAATACCTCATTTATGAGGGGTTAGGGGAAATAAATAGGTTCCATCAATATTCTAATTTCTAAAATCAAGATGAGGTCGTTGCGGTTCCAATCAACTACTTTTCACCTAGCCAGCATCGTCAGATAATCTGTAAATATCCACTAGGCGTCGTTCAGAGAATCAAATGCTAAAACTAGCATTGTTTGTGAAAAATATGTTATGGCATGTTGGCTAGAAATGATAGAAGAAAACAAGAATCTACCTTAGATATTTGCCGTGCATTCTCAAGGATAGCACGCAGCTTAAGTTCTGATAACAGGGAGCTTGCAGCACTTCCAGGTGCGATTATCTTCTTCTCATTTAATTTTGCGACAGCAAGTGGATCGAAATTCAAAAAGACTTCCCTGCACGAAGAAGCTTGTAAAAACGAGGATACATATAGAAAAGATCAAGTAATGGGGAACCATAACCACTAGGACTAAACTAAAATGTCTCATATAGTTTATAGATTACTTTACGTGGATGGAACCATAGACACAGTACCTAAAAATGTGCCTCTTGCTTAGAATAGCAGGCCAAGTAAGTTCAGCCAAAGCACCGGAGAGGACAAGAAGCTCAAACAACTTTCTGCATATGATAAAGGATTTCAAGCAAATTGTTAAATAAGATTGTATCAAGGTATATTCCATTTCGATGATTACACAAATAAATGAAATTTGGGCTCTGATCACATACTTATCTTCGTGTACAGGAACTCCCCATTCCTCATCGTGGAAAGCAGCATAAGATGGGTCTAATTGACATGAAAATCAGTCAGTACATGAAACTTGAGAAGTGTTATCGGGCCACCAGGAACAATCTAGATATGGTTAGGGTAAAAGGTTTTCATTTTTATCAAATTAAACAATGCATAGCAAAAATACAGCTATGCCCTAATTCTTTTGCCTCTTCATTCTGTTCGTCATTTTTTTTTATTTAAAAAAAATGCCGTACAGAAGATTGACAGACAATGTCAATAACTAATACTCCCACCGTCGCAAAATAAGTCTCATGTTTCCTATTTTGAGAAAAATTAAGATGTTAGTTAGTATTGTATCTTTCATCTTCCATCCACATGGACATTTGTTGTGACAAACTTAATGGATTAACTTATTATAATAACACTATTGGCAATTCATGCATAACTAACTTCCTAAAAAGGAAACAAAACACTCATATTGGGACAAAAATGCAAGATTAACAGGACACTCATTTTGGGACAAAGGGAGTAATAGATAGGATGCCAAGTATATGTATTCTTTTCACTCATTTGTTAACCTATATGCAAAAGATTAAAATGACAATTAATGAAATGTGGAACAGACTTGAGGAAACTAAAATGTAAATTGATATACACAGTCTGACTTTAATTATTTTAGGCCATCTAATTTCTAACTTATCCCGGAAACAAGCTTTCCATGGAGACACAACAAGCGAATTCTTCGTCTCTTTACCACTTGATTAGGAGAAACCAGGGACCAATTATTCAAATTGTACGCGAGTCTAACTAAAAGTGCTCCATAAGCAACTTAGGTTAAATAAGGACTTTGACCATCTCAACCAATATAACAACTTCAATAGTTTACACACACAATCACATGCAAGAGTTATTCAACTACTCAGATCAGCTGCGTGACCCCTCCTCAAACTCCATTAGCCTTAACATTCATGATATCAATAAGTTTTATTCTATGATCAGATTCAAAATTGAATATACTCATCAACTCTAACCTTAAACAATGTCCATAATGTTAGTGTACTTAAGGCACGGGATGAGCCTTAACAGCATAACCTGAAACGCTAACATAGATTACCATAGCAAACAAACATAATCGTAATATGTCAGTGCAACCTCTTATCATTCTAAATCAAAGTGACCTCCAAATAAACCTAAAATTGGTCAAAATAATGTACTTCAACCTTGACTTTGAGGTTGACGCTAACTGATTCAAAGCAACGATGCCTAATCCCTATTGATAAATCGTACTCTACCAAAGGAGTACCTTTTAAGCACAAAGAAATCCTGGAAACTCAGGACTTAAAAGCATACTTCACACAAGCAAGTTGCTGGGTATGGACTTTTTTCGTTCTGAAAGCTAATGGGTTGTCCCATTTAAATACCACAAGACAAAAAAGTAAAAGCACACCAAAAACAAAAGATTACCTAGGGAATTTTATCCTATATATACAACTTCATGCTTATATTCTAACTAGTATATGTGAACATTTTGTCAAGAAAAACCTTAAAACAGATAAATATTACTATGACATTGAAGGGTCAAGTACGCACCAGTATTTGGTGTCACCCATGCACATTGCTTCTTGGTCTGTAAGCCATTAGGTGGAGATTCTGAACCACCCTCAGAAACAACGCTTCTTGGCTTTGAAGCATACTGCTTTCTCCTACTCCCTAAACTGTTAGACCGTGTTATCCTACCAGTTGAAGCCCGACTGTGAAATGAATCCGTAGAGGCATCAGAAGAACATGAAGCATTTAGTGACAAATTAGAATGCAGTAACTGTTCGTGCCGGCGAAGGATTGAAGAAGCACTCATAGAATGTGACTTGGGAGATGAAGTGGTGACAGCATAGGAAGGATGACCTTTCTTCTCTTGTGCTCTCGTAGCCCCATCTGGCGATCTCTCAACTTTTCTCAAAGGCTTAGAAGCAGGTTTCCGGGCACTGAATGACCCAGCCTTGTTCCCAGCAGGTCCAAGCACCGGCCTACCCTCTGAATCAGCCACATTCATTGACCTCACTTGTGGAGCTCCCGACATTGATAAAAACAAAACCCTTTGTAATTCAGCACAAATTCACCAGAGATCTCAGCTTCTTGACCAAAAAAATCACCCAAATTCTGCTCAATTCCTCAAATTCACCCTACTAATTCTCAAACCCGCCATAAAAAATTCATCCGGATTCTCAGAAACCCCCATTTCTCTTCAACTTCCAGCTCAAATCAGCTAAAGAAAACTCAGAAACCAATAGCCCTCAATAAAACCAACTACATTCACCAACCTGACCTTAAAGCTCCCAGCTCAGATCTCAGCTTATCACTCACCTACCTTCCAAATTTACAATTCCAACACCACTAGGGCTCATAAAAAGTCAAAACCCATCAACCAGAGCCCACAAAAAAACCCCATTTTTCTCAGACTTATAAGCAAAATCAACCCAAAAAAAAGAAAAAACCCAAAGGTTCACAAACAACAAAAAATTCCAAAATGGGTAAAATGGGTTCACCTTTTCACCAGAGCTAGGGTTTATCCATAAATACACACACATATATGAACAAAAAAACTTTTCTTTTTCTGTTTTTTACATTCAACTGAGCTCAAAAGAACCTCGAAAACCAGAGATTCCGTTCTGCATTGTGGAAAACGAGAGGGTTTTGAAACTGTGTCGTTTCAGTCGCTCCACATGGAGGAAAAGCTGACACATTTGCTCGCAATTGCCATCAGCTGGTAATTATTTTCCGAGAAAATGGATGGGAAAGCTGCCGAGAAAATGCGGGAAAGTGGGTTTCACGTACCTCGCCGAGAATTTTGATCGGTTGTTGGAGAGAGATTGATTCGATCCGAGAGGCAATTTCGAAACTTTTCTCTACCAAATTTTAGAGAGGAGACACTGAACACAGAGCGAATGAGTGAAAGAGAGAGAAACTGAAGATTGAGTTTTTTATTTATATTTTATTTTTAAATTTTACAGTGAGAGTCACCGGCAGAGCCGGTTTTCACAAGAATTCTACCGGTTCAGACCGTTAAATCATAGTTTCATTTTTGTTTTATTTTTTTAAAATACAATTTATTATATATATCAAATTGAGTAGACTCTCAGTTTTCAAAAAAAAAAAAACAATTGAGTAGACTCTCAGCCAAAACACAAACGAAATGAATTCGGACGAATCTTTCGTGACTACAAATTCATTAGAACAGATATTAGTGTTAATTGATGATCTGGCATTATTTTGTTGGTCATATTTTATTGACCTCGAATGCTCACAAATTATTAAATCTTATATTTAAAAAAAATTTTACTCGAAACATCTTGACTTGCAACCAATAATTTAACTTTAGTTATAAATATTGAATGGTACAATGTTCAATCACATGTTTAATGGCAAATCATTATGATTAATAATAATTTTTGTACTTGTTTGATTTTAACAAGAAAAAATTATGTCGGTCTAACCACTTAATTCAATTTGCATTTTCAAACTTTTGTGTGTAGGAAAATCATTTGCGGCATAAAAATGGCATTTATATTTCATATTTTAGAAAATAATATTGATTCAAATGTACGTAGATTTAACATATTTGATCTTATTAATTTTGTATTATCTTTTGATTAAAAAAAATTATATTGTCATTAATTTCATAGTGTACCATTTCCCCGCAAAAATTATTTCCGCCACCACTATAGACTAATATGTGAGAATATATTTACCACGAGTATATTAGTTTTATTCGTGTTAACCTATTTTAAATTGTATTTTATTATTTTGCTATTTATATTGTTTGGCATGTTACATGCATAAGTCTTTCATTATTAAAAATGTTGGTAAATCTTCTCTTGTTGAAAGTTTTTTTTCCGTTATGAGTCGATCAGTTTTGTTTGGTATTGTAATGCATCAAATGTTTTTTAAGTGGTCAGCTGCTGATCTAACTATTGTTTCATCATTGTTGCAGTTAAAATTTTAACAAACTATATGGTAGGTTTTATAATTCTTTTAAACATTTGAGTTATGTAAATCAATAGTTCTATGTCAGATCTATATTTACGAACAATGTTATTCATCATTCATGTTCATAGGGTTGCTACTTTTTCATAAGAAAAGTTATTGAAAATGCTAGCATTTAAACCAAATTTTATGTTCTTCCAATTATACCCCCATCAATTGATGATTTAAGGCCTCCTCATGTACTTCATAAAATTAAATTAAGCCAATGTGGAGTCAACATTTACAAGTACAAGAAAACCACAAGTTAACCAAATGTTTTGAGACAATATGATTAAGTCCATCCAAATATGGAAGCACATAAAATGGGAGGTTTGGTGTGTCCAATTGTAAATATGTATAATCATATCACCATTTTCAAGTGCATCCAACAAAAACAAGAGCTCCATGTGGTGATTTGAAACTCATAACCGTCTATATCAATCCTTTTTCATAGACTTAATGTTCAAAACAAACCATTCAAGCACTAGAGTTCTGTTTGGATTGTCTCAAAAGATAAAATATTTGTACAAATAAGTAGTTGAGATAAGATGGTCGAAGATAATAAAATTAAAAGCTTGCACTCAATGGTAGTGATGCAGTTGGCTATACATGTTGCGTTAATGAGGAGTGCTTGCGTTCGATCGTTGCTCAACACATTGCTGGGAAGAAGGATGAGATTTAATTCGAATGAGAATTAATCTGAGTGTCATAAAACGACTTAAAGATGTTAACCACGAGTTTGCGGACGTATATATATATATATACGAATTTGAAAAGATAAATAGGATTTAAGGTCCCATGTAAGCCCAAGCCCATCATCATAATTTCTCACATTTTCGTACTCCACCCCCACTTTACTCAATCTTTGATTATGGAAAAAAGAAATGAAGAATCCATGCAAATAAACACCTATAATTTTTTCATAAAATGAATAATAAAATAAAAAATTCTCTAAAACAATCCAATTTCATAACCTTACTTTTTCTTGTACAATAACATATTTTTTTTGGAAAGTAAACCATAATTATATTATGTCATTTTCTCGCGAATGGTATCTTTAAATCGTTTTTATTAGTCTTTTTCTCCTTTTCTCCTCCAACTACATTTTTAAATTTAATTTTGCTATGTGCTTATATTACATTTATAACATTTATGAGTACAAATTGATGTTTAATGAGAACTCAAAACAATAACATGTATGCTTGTTTATGGCATTATCTAGTTTTCTCTTGGGACCAATTTTGGTTTCAAAGCCCATAATTTCAAAGGAGAAAATCTCATTCCAATGGCTCTCAACACTATTTCAAGTGATCAACAATGGTTGCAACAAATAGGAGTTCAAGGGAAAGAAAAGAGTATAATTTCATAGCTTGACAATCACAATTGCTATATAATCTACAATTCAATCTAAAATTAGTCTATATGGGCACGAATGACAAAACCTCCTCTTATCATACACGACGCCAAAAAATGAATCTTCCTTGTATTTGCCTTGGACAGGTTTAGAAAAGCTCGGGAGAGACAAAAGTACTCGAATTGTGTAGCCCGCCATTTAAATAAGACTTGATTGCAATATAATAACAGTCACTAAGTTTCTTGTTGTAAACTCTAAACCAATCTTGCGTACCTTTAGCATTTGTACCCAGTTCTGGCTTTTGTCCAGAGAATTGTTCCTCCAAAAACCATTGTGCATACTGCATATAGATCAAGAGTCAAGACCATGCTTCAACATGGTATTTACTGGCCCTTTCCAGTGCCCTAAGCCACCGAACAACAGATTCTTTTGGAAGCCCGCTTTCTTTGGATATGATATCCTCAAAGGCCGACAATACGTCTGCAGGCATTTTTGTTGAAGAACCGGCGACATATATAGCAGCGCCTTCTGTGAGCAGATCCCATACCCGTTGGCTATGCTCACGTATCTTATGCTGCACGTAAACCTTCTGTGGCTGATCTCTCGAGAAGGCAACAAAAAATCCCCCACCCTTTGATTCTGAAAGCACTCCATCGTTCTCTGAATGAGAAAGCCAAAAATCTTTATACAAAAAATCGTTCTCCTTGTTCCGGCAACCAAAGAAGAATATAATTGGAGCAGTTGAAACAGAGCGGCTTTGAATGGCTCTCTCCTCTATGAACCCACGAAAAGGTGCACATCCTGTCCCGGGTCCAATGAGGATTAGGGGAAGTGATGGTGGTGGGGGAGGAAGGAAACCTTTGTGTATCCATCCCGGTATGTAAACACCTGTACGTGAAAGTAAACAGAACAGGTAATGTATATTGTTAATTTATGAAAAACCACCAAAATGACCCCTGAACTAATTTTATATGCTAAAATGGTCCCCAATATTAACTTCTAATAGATAGTAGTTTCAATCGTTATATCTTTTTAATGCCATGTCAGCAAAATTGACATAAAAACTAACAGAAGTTTACGTAAGAGCATTTTGGTCGGTATTCAATAGTTGAAGGACCATTTCTAGTTTTTTTCTTAATTTATTGACAATAAACTCTAGAAGCTCTAGTTATGTCATGAATCCATACTTTGTTGAGGATCAAGTTTGGCTAGCCACGTTGAGCAGAGGCCTGTTCGCTTCCTCTTAAAAGGTGTTGTCCATGACACCACACTCACTGTCAAGTGCACTTGATTGGGGTGTGCTGAACGGGAAGAAGCGATTGAGAAAGCCCTTGTTTTCAATGGAGGAACTAATTGCACAAGCCATTCAAATGGCATTTGCACAGACGGGAAATCTTCTAATACCTATAATCCAGGGAAAACGATTAATAGATCGTAACGAATGTGTTTGGAGCGTTCCAAAGAAACAAGGAACACTTCTTACAGTTGATAAAAAAGGTACTAGATGTATCTTTTAACTTTGTGTGCTTTGAAATAGCGATAGTAAATAATGCATGCACAGCTGCGGCTCAAATGATAACGAGAAATCACAGGATACTTCAACTATAAATACATTACCTCCAGAACAGTTCTTCGTTCCTTTTGATTGTATTCATAGAGATCATTTCGTCCTTCGGGTGAGGCAAAATATTGAAGTCTTTCCCGTTCATGTTCGGCCATAGCAAAAAAGCTCATAACCTGAAAAGACGACAGATGAAAAAGTTCAACAGTATTGCACAGGGACAAAAGACCAATGCAGCACAGAACGAGGGCAAACCAACAGAATTAAACATAACATGGCCTAGCAGTGGTAATTTCCTAGGGTTGTGTTTGATTTGAAACAATACAAATATAATGTTTGGGTAACAATAGAATTTCAATCGACAAGAAAGGAGTGGTCATCTGAAATCCCATGTCCTACGCGTGTTTTGAATCCTAATGGATTCGAGTAGAACTCAAATCCAAATTCTTTGTCCATCCAAACATCGTATATAGCTCAAATCCAAGATTCTAAATGGAACATTATATGTATTTTACAAAAGATGGACTAAATCAGTTGAAACATACAGAATCCTTGCCTCGAAGAAATAACGCCGTGGGGAAGCAGATGCAACATCCATTGTCATTTCCACAAAAGTTTTTAATTTGATTGGAACCCTTGGGGCATTTCTTGGAATATCAAGAATATGATTCCCCATCTCTCTGTGATGGACCTGAAATAAAATACCTTATCAGCGGTGGAGAGGTTAAAGCACATAATTTTGTCATGTACATTCAAAAAATATAAAGGTTTAATTAGCTTCTCTTTCAGAAATTTATATATATAAGGTGAAGAATACAAGTAAAAGAGATTACTATTGCGCCTGAGAACATAAGAAATTACAAGACCACACATATGAGTTCCTATGGGAATAACCATACAGATCATACTCAATACAATTATAAGGAGGATATCTGAAGAGCTTACACAGAGGCACGAAAACAAAGTGAATAACTTACAGTAATGAATGCTTCAGGATCTAAATTACAACGCTTTATGAAAGCATCTACAGCATCTGGGCTCTGCCCTGGAAGTATCTCAAGGACTTCACCAACTTCATATTCAACTGCCTATAGAAAATACAACGTTTCACATGCATAGGAAAAATAAGCAAAAACAAACTTGCATGCATCCAACTCTTAATAATTTACACTGACTTGACATATGCCAGTTCACAAATCTGAATAAAATTATAACACACATGGCAAATAACTTACATTTGACACAAATTCAAATTCAAAATGCCGCACATCTTTTCCACATCCCAATCTAGTCAACTGATGATTCTTGATCTACATAAGAAAAATGAATTATAACAGAATAAATACAAACTGACGGATAGGAGAGAGGAGGTAAAACCACAATTTTGTCCATAAATTAATCGTGAATTATTAGTTCTGTACGTAACTGCTGGAGGCAAGTTACCACAGTAAGAGTTTCCGATGCCGGAATCACGAAGAAGAAAAAAAAAGACAATTCAACGGCTGCAGAACCATTTTACCCTTAAATATAAGACTTGGGTATCAATAGATGTTTAATGTACTTTCACAATTATTTTAACAGAGAAAGCATTGACTTACCATTCTAAGAAAGCAGTCAGGCCTAATCTTGTCATGAGATAATTTTCCAGGGGACATTGAACGGGCACTTTCGATATTCATATCAATACATTTTAAACCTGAAAAAACAAGTAACAAATGGTTTGACTGTAAACATCATCCACAAATGAATTAATGTAGCCAAAATTTATACATCTCCCACTATTGCCTGTATGGTGGGGTAGGATCAGTTCACTAGTAACTACAGTTACAAATTTATGATCCATGAAAGGGAATAGCTTTAGTTTCATAAATTAGTGTCCTAACTTGTCCTTAAACACCTCAACAAACATTTGCAAAGCTATAACAGATACATATTTATCCTCCTTAAAGAGGCAATGCAAATACAAAAGAGATTATATTGCTTCAATGGTATGAACATTCTCTTATTTTCAAGTTGACTTGAACTATCACTTTGCATTTCAATATATCTCTCTCTTAAGTTTCACATTAATGCTGACACATCACAAGCGGGAAAAAAAACGACACAATTATTTCCAATTTTTTTAGTCCGATAAAAATTAATTATTGGTGTTGCTTCTGGTTTACATGATTAGAGTTGTCAAAAAATGGAAGGAATAAGTGATTCTAAGGGAACACATAGCTCAGAGATTGCGGGAGTGCTAAAACTTGTCTCCCATTTTTAGCTTTTTTCTAACCACCAGATATAAACCAACACAATGCTGTACTTCCTCTTACATTCACACTAAAATTACAACAATATGTCAATTTATTTAAGAGGCACATACATATAATGCCTACTCATTAAGAAATATTGTTATGGTTTTCTTGCTTCTTTGGTTTATGTTACAAACAAAGAAAGAACGGGAATAATACAAGTGTCTATGAAGTCAAAACATTTAGATCCTTAGAGATACACAAGGAGAACATTAATTTCCAGACTAGATATAATTCCACCGAGGAAATAACTTTGAACGAACAAGTTACCTGAGGTAGCAAGAAATTGTGAATCCATCCCATTGACATCGTGATATTTGACCTGAACTTTTGGTTGATCCATCAATTTGGCATCTGGAGCCACAGAGTGTAATCCATTTGGGAAGAATTTGGGATTAATCTCAACAATCTTACTCCACAAAGACAACATCCAAGGATCCAGAGCACCTTCATACCTGCAAAATTGCAAACAAACCTTGGGTCATTTTATCCCAAATTCAAATTAATTCCTTATACAAAAGGAGTGGAAAATAAAGACAGAAAGAGAAAGAAGAAGGGCCGGTTAGAGATAAAAACTGGTAATAGTTAAGCATAAACATACCCCGATGGGTGTTGATCATCTCCTAACCCCTTTTCAACAATAGCTGTCGCCCCAAGATCTGAAAGCCTTTTGTCAAGCTTCTTTGCAACAAACTGCAGCCATCAACAAATTTTCTTTAGTGTGAGGTGCATGAATGTGAATAGTATGCACAGAAGATTTATGATCAACAAAATACATTACATAACACCTACATATGCCATTAGCTTTCCAGAAAAGAAATAACTCAATCTTTTTTATATATAATAAATTCTTACATTATACTTTTGGTAACCAGAGTCCCCCAATCCAAACACAGCATAATGAACTCCTTCCAACCAATTCTTACTCAGATTTTTTTGTAGAAGAAACCTCCAAAAATCCTACAGAAAGGAACATAGGTTCAGAAATTAGAGGATAGCGTAGTTATCCAGGCTTCTTGAGCCATCTCATACACATAATCCTTAGCTAACCTTCATAGCGTCTGGTGTATCACCCTGGCCAGTGGTCGAGACAACAAAAATTACAGCATCTTCTTTAGGCAATGAATTCTGAAACAGAAAGCAATTACCGTTATGATACTGATTCTTTTCAAATGAACATAAAGTTAACCAAAATAAAAGATACCAGTGAATGTGGCCTCAAAGGCATAATCAAGTAGAATTAACCATGTTGCCTTTAAACACAAAACACAATGCTATCTCGCTTACAAAAAAAGAAGAGTGTACGTTGATGAATACCAGCTAATTGAAATAAAAGAATTTTCGGTGTCAACCACAATATTCTTCATCCCTAATATCACACCCCTCATAATTCAATGTGGGTTGCGTTTAGGTACCAAATACTACAACAACATAACATAAAAAGGCGACAAGAAATTCATTCAAGTAGCAAAAATGATGATAGTGTTACATAGGCTATTAAACCATTAATCACATCCTGATTGCTTCACAAAATAGTAAACCCTAATCATCTTTTTTTTCTAAATGTAAAATCTTAACTGAACTACATAGTATCATTAGGTACAAGTACTGGATAGTTCTAATGTTTCCTGAAATTAAAACATGATCTACTGGGAACAGAAGCTAAAGAAAAGAACTCACAGGCTCGTATTGGTCCATGGAAAGAAGAGAGACAGGGCAGCCTCGCCTCTCTACTTCACGGCTGATGCGCTCAGCAGCATCCAAAGCATTTCCAGTCTCAGTTGCATACAATATCAATAATTTTGGCTTCCCCTCCTCCATCATCAAATCTCTTTGGGATAATAGAAATACCTAAAAATATTGTTAATATCACAAAAGTACACTACAGAATGTATGAAAAATTAACAGATAACATAGAACAGTCTTTGCATTCGCAGCACTGTAATGTCAATATCTGATCAAAGAAAACCATTTAATAATTCGATGAACAAAATAAATAAGCAAGACCATTCAAGACACTGAAGTCATTCACACTAAGCTACCATTCTCTAATATAAAGCTAAATGGTGTTAGGGAGCTCCAACTGAAGCCACAGCCCAATAGGGAAGAAGAAGATATGCGGATCCAACTTCCGAGGGCCAAATAACGCCCAGACCTCGATGTCTAAGGACCCATCAATAGTATCCTAAACCGACTAAGATAAAGAAAGTAAGAGACCTACTCAACAAGGTACACTTTCACCAATGAAAAATGCTATTTGTCCCCAAATATACAAATTTTTGGGTACAAAGTATTGTGGTTATCTAAGTGGGAGAATGTATTCCTTACTTTTGTGTTTTAAAATTTAGTTTAAACAATTAATAACTTGACATATATGATACCACCTAGAGCTGTCAGTTTGTATCCGAACTCCTGGACATCCGAAATCCAATCCGACTTCAAATCGGTCCAATACGATCAATTTAAGAATCCGGTCTGAACTATTCTATAAAAATAGGGGCGGACTGGATTGGACATATCCGCACATTTTATGCTAAAATCCCATCCAAACGCATCCAAAACCAATCCATAATGGATTTAGATAAGTATCTATCAATTTGAACCCGAACAAATCCGAAATCCGGATTGTCACCTTTGATACCACCACCCTCCCATGAATTTGTGGTTTATAAGGCATATTGGCATATTTTACACTTAGCACATTGTGATTAGGCCAAATCATCAATAAATTAACTGATGCGTCATATAGTATTGATCCACATCATTTTGTACAAAATTTGGGAAGTATAGCATTACTCATTACCAATTTTGTAGGTCAAGGACTATGTCGATCATAAGAGTTCTGACTTAAGCATTAGAGGCTCCACTAGAGGGTCTTGTCTAGAGGGGACTTATGCAAATACTAATGACCTAATCAAACAATTCAATTGGAAAAATCATCCAAAAAAAAACTAAACTACTATCGAACTCAAAGTCTCAAACCAATCAAGCAAATACTAATGAACTTACCAAACACTTGAATTACAAAAACCATCCACATGAATCCTAAACTACTGCCGAAATCAAACCAATCAAGCAGTAACATTGGAGCACATACTAATGAACTTATCAAACACTTGAATTAGAAAAATAATACACATAAACCCTAACTCAAATCAATCAAGATCAAAATCACAATTGTTACCTGTAAATAAATGGTGGCTTGCGTCTGATGGGCTGAGGAGCGGTGGCGCCGGAGCGGCGTTTCTGAGCCGGCGTGTTGGTGCGGCGCTTTGCACGGCGGAGGAGGAAAGATTGATTTTTTTTTTTTTGTTTCGCTGAGTTACTAGTTTGTGAGGGAGTGGTAGAGAGGGAAAATTAATAAATAATAAGAGGGCAATTTTGTCTTATAATTATATGAGAGCTCATTATAAGTACATAGACCCTCCCACACCCAAAATTGGCTGCCATTGTTGTATCTTCATCATCATCTTCCTCTCTGTCGCTCTCCAGATTGATTTGCAGTTGCAGATACACCATTGTCTTGTCGCAGAGACAAGCGTATGGCTCACACTATCGCCAAGGCCACTCTCGGCCTCACACAGCCTGTGATCGTCGAAATTCCCAAGGTACCTGAAAATTCTCTAAATTCTTGATCCTCATCTGGGTTATGTGTAAAGATGAGATTTTTATGATTTTTTTTTTGGTGGGTTAAATCTGTTTTTTGGTTCTGGTGGTGTATGTAGATACTGGATTTTGATTTTTGGGTTCTTTTTTAACCATCTTTTTTTACATCCCCACTTGTAGATTTTGATCATTTTCTAGTGTATTAGATTTGGCTGATTCATTATTGATTTATTGTGTCCTAGAATCTAAAAGTAGTTTTTTTTTTTTTTTTTCATGAATTGGTTTTTAATTTTGTGCTTACTGATCATGTCATGTGATCCCCAGTTTCATTTTTTTAATGCATGTCTGTTGATCAGCTGTTTGATTTTAGGACTTAATAATGCATTCTGTTTTTTTTTTTTTTTGGTTGCATTTCTGTTGGTGGTAATTGATGATTAGTTGATGCTTTTATTTTCTATATGTTTTCTGTACTTCCACTATTAGATTTCAATTATTTGTTTTGTAGTAGCATTGATTGCTTGATTGTTATGTGCTGACATAGATAGTTTGAATTTTTTACGAAAGGTTTTTTAATTTTCCATATAGATATCTTTTACCGCGAAAGAGGTTGATGTGGCGGAATGGAAGGGAGACATACTCATTGTGGGCGTCACCGAGAAAGATATGTCAAATAACTCAAACTTCCAGAACTCGATTCTGAAAAAGTTGGACTCCAAATTAGGCGGTCTATTATCTGAGGCCTCTAGTGAGGAAGATTTCACCGGAAAAGCTGGACAATCTACTATTCTTAGGCTACCAGGCATTGGATCCAAAAGGGTTGGCTTGATTGGCCTTGGACAATCACCTTCATCTACAACAGCATTCCGGGGTTTAGGCGAGGCTGTTGCAGCAGTAGCTAAAGCTGCTCAAGCAAGCACTGTTGCTGTTGTGCTTGCATCTTCTGATGGTCTCTCAAACGAAATGAAGCTTACTAGTGCTTCAGCTATTGCATCTGGTAACTAGTTGACATTGTAGTTAATGTCAATACATGGCTGCATATACTTTAGGTTCAGTGTGATCTTTAAGGTTTAACTTTTCTTTAATGGCTTTATGATAGGGACGGTGTTGGGGATTCATGAAGATAATAGATATAAATCAGAGTCAAAGAAACCATCTCTGAAATCTGTGGATATTATTGGGCTTGGAACTGGACCTGAACTAGAGAAGAAAATCAAGCATGCTGAATACGTTTCTTCAGCAGTTATTTTTGGAAAAGAGCTCGTTAATTCTCCTGCCAACGTGCTTACCCCTGGTTCGTATAAGCTACATTTTATTATATTTTGGTTTAATTTTGCATTCATCATTCTTGTTGCCCACATTTATGATCACTTTTTTACTATAAATGTTAAATTGTACTATATGGTGAGGTAGTTTCTGAGTGTTTTTTGTTTAAATTGTCTTCTATATATGCTTCAGGAGCACTCGCAGAGGAAGCTTCAAAGATTGCTTCCACATATAGCGATGTCTTCTCTGCGAAAATTCTGAATGTAGAGCAATGTAAGGAATTGAAAATGGGATCCTATTTAGGAGTTGCCGCAGCCTCTGCAAATCCACCGCATTTCATCCATTTGTGCTACAAACCTTCCGGTGGACCTGCTAAAAGTAAATTGGCCTTGGTTGGAAAAGGGTTGACTTTTGACAGGTAATTATTGTATTTCCGAGGTAAAAAATTTTACGTAGTCATTTATCATTGTTGAAGAAGAGGCGTAGTTGAGATGGGGAAGAAAAGTCGTAAATTCTAGGTTTGCACAATGTAACTAATTGGATGACCTGGCTAATTCATCGTTCGTTCTTAGTCATTTTTGTTTGCTTTTGGCTGTGCTAGCTTTTTCCATATTTGTTGAATATTCATTTTCTTTGTTACTAGTGGGGGCTACAACATCAAGACTGGACCTGGCTGTTCAATTGAACTAATGAAATTCGACATGGGAGGTTCAGCAGCCGTCCTCGGTGCGGCAAAAGCCATCGGGCAAATTAAACCTCCTGGAGTAGAGGTGAGCCAATTACGGTGATGGTCTTTTAATTTATTGCCTTTTCAAGAAACACAATCCTAGTTTGTTTTCAAGTGTGTTATTTTTTGTCGTCATTTCATGTAACTGAGTTTTAAAAATTATGTTTTTGTGACTTGGTTATGGCCTAATGGGTCTTGGATATTTGTAGGTTCACTTCATTGTTGCAGCTTGTGAGAACATGATAAGTGGAAAAGGTATGAGGCCCGGAGACATTGTCACAGCTTCCAATGGAAAGACAATCGAGGTATAAATTTTCTCGTGTTTGTGAAAAGTATAACCAATAGTCGTTTCACAAAAAGGTTTCACAAACTTACGCTTCATTGATTTCTCTTTTTATTGCAGGTCAATAACACTGATGCTGAAGGCCGACTTACACTTGCTGATGCTTTGGTATATGCTTGTAACCAAGGTGTAGATAAGGTACACTGAGAATACGTTATCATGACCATACGTAAACTTTTTAGGTTTACCTGAATTTAGTGCATTGTTCCCTAGAATAATATGTTCATGTCTACAACAAAGATTTATATATCCTTCGGCCAATAAATAGATTAAACATATGAAAGCGATGGGTTTTATTCAATTTGGGAGCTGATTTGTTTTTAACATCAGTTGCATTCTTTCACATCGTAATCTATCAAATCAAAGTGAAGCATCCACAAGGTTGTACTAATACTATACAATTTGCTTTACAGATAATTGATTTGGCAACATTAACCGGGGCTTGTATAATCGCTCTTGGACCCTCGATTGCAGGTTGGTAAATCTTACAAGAATCACCGGTAATTTTGGATACAAAATTTTGTTTCTTGTAGGGGGTTGAGTCCTCTTGCTACTCCAAGTCTCCTAATGCGATAATTGGTTGTGTTTGAGGACATGAAAATCAACTGTATCCCTATGGGAGACCATGATTGTGTCGGGACAAATTTTTCCACCCATCCGATCGAGATCAGACCGAATAGGTTTGGTCTGCTCCAGTTTGAAGCCAAAATGTCTCGTGTTAGACCCTAAATTTATTATTTTGTCAGCACTCCTCCAATACCATGGATTCTTGGATTAGCACTCGTGTCATTGCCAAGTTATCAATATAATTTTGTTACTTTTTTGTCTAGGCGTCTTTACGTCTAGCGATGACTTGTCAAAGGAGGTATTTGCGGCATCCGAGGTCAGCGGAGAAAAACTTTGGAGGATGCCAATGGAGGATAGTTATTGGGAGTCTATGAAATCAGGAGTGGCCGACATGCAAAACTCTGGTGGCCGTCAAGGTGGCGCCATCCTCGCAGCCCTTTTCTTGAAACAGGTACATATCGAGAACCCGAAACGTATGTACTGTAACGATCCTTTAGGTAAAATTGGATGTCCTAATTGTTGTGGCATTGCAGTTTGTTGACGAGAAGGTTCAGTGGATGCACATTGACTTGGCTGGCCCTGTGTGGAACGATAAGAAGCGCTGTGCAACAGGATTCGGCATTTCGACTCTGGTGGAGTGGGTTTTGAAAAACTCATCTTAGATATGCAAATGGTGGAGGCAAGAACTAGATGTATGTGTGTTTAGGTGTTTGATGGTTAGTTTCATGAATAATTTGAATGGAAATGTGGAGATAGACAAAATGGAAAGCATGTTTTTTTTTTTTTTTTTTTTTTTATTAGAACTCTTGTTGAAGCTGCCCATTGTTTCACTTGAGAACATCTATTTTCACAATCTTTTGCCCAATTTTAGCCACTTGCCTTTGTGTACCTCGTACTAAATGAATCTTTGGAGTAGGAATGGAGCGGTTTTGGGGATTTTCAGGAGTTTTTTGTCCCGTCCTCTTAGGGGGGAAGTTCATTGAGGGTTTTTGATATACCAAAATCGAGTATTTTGTGCAGTAACAATGTTGCAAACCGAATTTCTTAAGTCTGCGCTAACCTACATCTTTGTGGATCGTGCTTGGGTTGAGTCATATGTAGCCTGAATTACCAAAACTAAGACATCAAAATTAGGAGTACACAATGTGTTCCTAAATGTTTTTGTGCTTATAGCTAAATAGTCAGGTCACTTGCTAAATCCGTTGTAGTCTAGTTGGTTAGGATACTCGGCTCTCACCCGAGAGACCCGGGTTCAAGTCCCGGCAACGGAATT
>JAYMTE010000466.1:0-18044 GCA_036897545.1 Pelargonium fulgidum
TGATCAGGTGCTACAGATTCCAAAACAATAAGAGTGCTTGACTCAATTTTTGGGACATGAATACACTATTGAGTACAAGTCTGGCAAGGAAAATAGAGCTGCTGATGCTCTATCCAGGTCATTCCTGACTCTCACAACAGTTTTTCAGCCTAAATTTCAATTTTTAGACCAATTAAGGAAGAAGTTACATAACAATGCTGAGATACTTAAGGTAATTCAGCAAGTGCATGACAACAGTTTGGATAACTCTTTGTTCACTTACAAAGATGGGTTACTATATTGGAAAGGCAAGCTCTTTATTCCCTCAACTTCAATAGTCAAGCAACATTTGCTTTTTGAGTTTCACAACTCACCAATTGGGGACATGCTGGTATTAAGAAAACTTATAAATGAATGGCTGACAATTTTTATTGGGAAAGACTGTTGGCAGATGTGGAGAATCATGTCAACACTTGTACATTTTGTCAACAAGCCAAAACAGAGCAACAACAACCAGGTGGTTTATTAAGGCCTTTGGCTATTCCATCACAGGTTTGGTCAGAGATAGCTATAGATTTCATCACTAGATTGCCTAGTTCTCATGGTAACACAATGATTATATGGTGTTGATTGATCGATTGACTAAATATGCTCATTTCACACCACTAAAGGCTAATTACACCAGCATATCTGTAGCTCAGAAGTTTGTACAAGAAGTGGTCAGACTACATGGGATGCCTACCTCAATAGTTTCTGACAGGGACATAGCTTTTATCACTAAGTTTTGGCAGGAATTCTTCAAATTGCAAAGTACTGCTTTTGCAATGAGTTCGGCTTATCATCCTCAGATGAACGAACAGAAAGCAAACAATTTTTTTATTTTATTTCTGCAATTTTTATGACATGACATTGGATAAATGGAGAAGAAAATCACTTCTGCAGACTAGAAGTGCTCCCAAACAAGCTCTTATATTTTAATTTTTTTAATCTAAAACCAAAAATATATAGCATTATGATAGCGAACGTATAAAACAAAATAAGGAGTTTGCAGGAAAGAAAATACCACCCGACACACAAAAGACAATGGGTCAATTTAGGATTTTGGAACAAAAAATAACTACTTAAAAGAAATCATGATTTTCTCTACGTTTGATCGTCTGGATTGGATAACTATAGATTGGATAACAACGATGGATTACGACAGATAAGAAATCTAATGGATAAGCAGTTATGCAATCCAACATTTGATGTATGAATGGTTAATAAGTTGGATTGGATATGATTTTATAAATTTTGACCAAATTACCCTTTTTGTCTCAAACACATTTTTTGATGCATGTACATATTAGACTCATACGTACCGAAACAAATTGAAGATTCAAACTCATTACAAAAAAACAAAAAAAAAAATATTTGGTTCAAAAAATATTTTAATCGAAAAACTATCAATTTTAAAACAATAACACATCCAAATAATTATTAACAAATATGCAATCAACTAAAATTTATTGTTCTTATTCCAACGCATTGTTCGTTGCACATACATATAAGTTTTACTGGTCCACAAATGAATGAATCATCAAATTAAAAAATATTCAGATCAACAAATGAATCGGAAAAAAAAAATCAGTTTTAAAGCATATAAAAATAATAACAATATGAACCGAAATGTTTAAAATAATACTTACTTTAATTTTTTTGATCCAATTTGAATATGAAGTTATTTAATTCGAATCGATTCGAACTCATTTTTTAACTTTTTTTATTTTGGGTTTTAGTCAACTTCATTCCAAACTCGAACACGAACAAAATAAAATTTTACAATCTTATGTTATTATTTAAATTAATCATTATTGGCACAAGAAAAAAAAAATTAGTTCGGGGTATTTTGGGAATAAAATATTTTTTCATATCCAATCCATCATAATCCAAGGGGGGGTCCTTGGATTATTTAATCCATCATATGATGGATATAAACCATATAATAGATTTCGAAATCCAATCCATCGTTGTCGTCAAACGTTGCATAAGACAATATGATGGATTTCGAAATCCAATCCACTGCTATACCACTCCGATCAAACGCAACCTTAATATTATCGTTTTTTTTTTTTAGTAACTTAGCGGGACCTACGGCTACCATACCCATTGTACCGTTAAAATAATTATGATATCAATTCAAGAAAAACATCTTGATTAACCAATCAATTTACAATGAACTCTTAGCGTTAAAATTTTATACTATTTTCCCTAAGCTATAAAGTCCAAAAATGGAAGTTTATGTTTTAATAACAAGATAATAAACTGATAAAAAACAACAAAATAATAATAATAAAAAGTAACACATCCAAACTGAAAAGACCATTTAGACCTCATGCTCTAACTCAGCGTGACGTCACAAAATGGACGCTGAGCTCCACGTATAGGGACAAAACAACCACACGACACATGTACGAACGAGTCAATGTCAGTTCCGTAATTTTAAGAAATTCCAAGCCCATTTTTGCCAGCGGGCAACATATACCACCGCGTTAAGTTTTCCCGGACTCGAGTCTTAACACAGCGCTTTCGTCTGACCCTCGAGAAAGTGAGGGAAAATTCAGCGAGAAAGTGAGGGAAAATTTGGGTGGTGATCGAGCCACTGAGCAATTCAAGAGCTAAAGTGAAAGAAATCGGAGATTGGAGAGAGAGAGCGGAGACGAAGAGATGAAGCACATTTTCAAGAAGCTTCACAAAGGGAGCAACCACGAGCCCAATCGATCCAATGAAACTCCGGCTTCGGTACAATCATCGCCTCCGCGTCTCTCCGATCAAAGGACAGCGTCCGTACAGAGCGCCAGCAACGCACCGGCAACTCCCTCTCCAGTCTCTCCGGCTCCAGCTGCTGTTGCGGCTGGTGGAGCTAGCTCTCCACCTTCGACAGTGGCGGTTAGTCGGCCGGACTATATCTCGTCAGAAGAGGAGTTTCAGGTGCAGCTAGCCCTCGCGATCAGTGCCTCGAATTCGGACTTCCGGGATGATCCGGAGAAGGATCAGATCCGTGCGGCAACGTTGCTGAGTTTGGGGAGCAATCGGATTGATTCGGGGAGGGATAAGGAAGAGGCTCTGGCGGAGACGCTGTCACGGCAGTACTGGGTGAGATTAATTTGTCTGTCAAATATGTTAAACTTGTGATCTTTTATATATGGTGATTTGTGGTTAACTACATGACTTTACCTGAATTTGGTAGCTAATGAACTGGAGTGGTTAGTTAATATTTGGTAGTATTGTACACCGTTGAAGATTGATACTGTTTTGGAATAATTACTGACAGTTCATCTACACTGATTTCGAAGCATTTGGTTGTGATTTTGTTGTTTCTATGTTCATTCTTTTGGGTTGATATCTCATATGTAATTATGTTCATTAAAGTTTTTGCTCACTTTTCTTATTGATTGGACTAAAATTAGTTCAATCAACTGATAGATTTGATTACATTGGACTACTTTTTGTGCTGAATTTGTAAAATTCTAGAATGTGAATGTATTAGAGGGTCTGTTTGGAGGAAATTTTGGAAAATGAAGTAGAATAACTAGCTAATATGGTTAGTTAGTGGAAACATATATTACTCTTGCGGCTGTGGCTTGATTGCGCAAGTTAAATGATCTGACTGTGCTTTTAATGCAGATTGACTCACCAAAAACTTAGGAAAAAGAAAAATTGCAGTTCCTAAAACGGTAAAACGTGTCAAAAGCATTTCTTCCTAGACGCTTTATCCTTAATTTTCGTCAATGATATTTGTTTGGATAGATTGTTTATAATTAACCCTATTTTGCTTCTTTCCTTTGTCGCGTAAAAGTTTCATATCACTGAATATAAATGACTACGGCATGCTAATATTGAGTTCCATTGTGAATACTTAGTTTTATGCATTCATGTTTTTTATTTTTCCCCTACTGTTATGTTTTGAGAAGTTATTGCTTAGCAGTCCTCTCCAAGTTCAGTAATAGTACAATATGCAAACCTGGACTATTCACTAACTTTGTTAAAAGGTTTGCCTGTGTTTTTTGTTCTCTATTCTGTGGTAATGCTTGATTTTGTTTTGCTTGCATAGACCAATATCTATCCAGTGTTTTAGATGTTGAACTTATTCTATTTTGTTTACTTTGTGTGGGGTTTTTTGTTTTTGTTTTCAGGAGTACAGTGTTCTTGACTATGAGGAAAAAGTGGTGGATGGATTTTATGATGTATATGGTCTCTCCTCAGAATCGTTCATCCACAAAAAATTGCCATCCCTAACAGAACTTGAAGCAAATATCAGGAGCTCTGGCTATGAAGTTATAATGGTTAACCGGACTATTGATCCTGTCCTTAATGAGTTGGTGCAGGTGGCACACTGTTTTGCATTAGACAGCTCATCCACTCAGATCAGTTTGTTGGTACAGAGGCTTGCTGAGCTTGTTACAGGACATATGGGTGGACCTGTAAACGATGCTAATGTTATGTTTGCAAGATGGATGGAAAGAAGCGCAGAGTTGAGGACATCACTTCAAACAAGTTTGCTGCCCATTGGGTCCATTAATATTGGTCTATCGCGTCATCGTGCTTTGCTTTTCAAGGTCAGCCTTGACTATTACTAGTTACAATAGTCAGACAACTCCCCCCTTATTGACAAACTAGTGATAATAGTCTAGTAAGGCTATACAGTCAATTTAGTTTCTTCTCACCGTTCATAATAATTTAAGTTCAAAGTGTAATTACCTAGTACTTCTAAACATGAACGTATTTCAGTCCATGGTGTTACCTATGCCATGGGTATACTCTAGATGGTTGCTTGCGGCAGGGTGCCTTACTTGGTGTCTATGTAGTTTAAGCTGGTATTTGTAATGTACGAACATAAGTAAATAACTTCATGTCTAGATATCAACACATTCCATTCCGTTCCATCTATGTCCAGATACACCCTAACTAGTTCCTTGATGCAGGGTGCCTTACATTGTCATGATATTTGTAACTTTTTAATCTCCTGAAAGAGAAAGAAATAGTAAGCAATAATGTGATAGAAATGTCTATGTTGGAACTAGAAGTTAGTCTTGTTCCAATCCAACCAGCCTATTCTCATGTAGAGTTTCTTGGGAGTTCATATTATCTGAAGTTTTTTTATATTAATTATTAGTTAATATTGTTATGAAGCCTTCTGTTTATGTAGGGTATCTAGGTAGTCTATAATATGTCCCATTAAATCAGATGGACATTATAGTTTGACCGATGAAAGTTTGTATGTCTCGGTTTATTAATAATATGGTGTTAAAGCCTTTCACTTTCTCTCTATGTTCTAGTTACATTGAAAAGCAAAATAGGAAACTACCCAAATCTAACTCAAATAAGAAAGATTAATGCTGATATGCCAAAAGATCTTAAAACTTATTATTATATATGATAGGGTTCTATGTGACAGTAATCACTCAAAATATATCTAATGCCATCTCCTAACTAATATGGAAAATTTCTTCAATTATTTTTTTTTTTCTAAATTGGCCAAATGGGAGCTACACAACGGGGTACCTCTCCCCGTTACTCCTCCCCTTCCCACTCCACCCAATAAGATTCAGAATCACGATATCTACTTGAGAAGTGTGATGCTTGAACCATTGCCGTGGAGACTTTCTTCAATTAATTTAAATCAACAAAACTAACAATTTTTGGATACATATGAGATAGACAAAACAATTACTCTATAATATTAATTCATCTATGAAATACTACATTCTGTGGGAGTAAATTTGATTGGGGTTTGATCTAGTGCAAATATAAGCCAAACTGTTATGCATCCAAATTTAAACTACCTTGGGCAATTTCCTATAGACATCTAAAAAGTATCACGTTTTCTTTGTAATAGAGACCAAAATCTTATTATTTGATGATTGTCCAGCATTCATTGCATTTTCAACTTCCCCATGTTTTTCCCGCTGTTCAAAGATAATAGATTTATGTTCTCCTAAATAACTAGGTGCTACTCTAAGTACTTTGTAATAGCCTTTTTAGGCTACTTGCAAACTCCAGCCCTTCGGTGTAGGCCATACCCAAAGAGCAGGCCCCACAAAAGAAGATATTGTACGCTCTTTTATCTGATTTTCTTAAGAATGATCAGAACTTCAGTTAATTACATTATCTAATACTAGTTCTTGTGCACACACTATGCCTGTGCATTTTGACTGTAAAGATTAGACTAGGAGACCGAAAATGGGGGAGCAATGAAGTTGAATGAATCATATGAGGGTAATAACACCGTCTAAGCGAGTTATCGAAACTCCCTCCTCTCTCTTAATAATAGTAGTATAGAGTAATATACTTGATATTCTGCATTGTTTCAAGTCTACTAAATATGGCATTTTAGACATTCTCGGCATGAAAATGAAACTACTTGGATTTTATGAAGTCCATTCTATCCATTTACTAATTTACATAATCATACTCTTTGGCTGAAAGGGCTCTCAATTCATCTTTCGATTAAAAAAAATTTTCTTCATGTTTTTAAATGGAAATTTCTGTTTGGATTGGTTAAATAATTCTACCTTGTTTATAACATTCCAAATTGGGATACTTACCATCTGCGATTTTAATTGTCTTTACTTTCATGGCTATAGGTATTAGCTGACTGTGTCAAAATACCATGTCGACTGGTAAAAGGTAGTCACTACACTGGAGTAGAGGATGATGCCGTCAACATAATAAAATTAGAGGATGAAAGGTTATGCCTTTTGCTTCTGGTTGATTCTTTTGTTGTTGTTTATTTATTATTATTAATTTAGGTGCCAACTGATGACATTCCTTTGTGGGGTAGTGCAATCAAGCTGTTTTTCCGTACATAAGGATAATTATGTTAGATGATGTTTCACTCTGACAAATGTAACAACTTACATGGACTGGATTGCCAGAAACGGAAAGAATGGAACATGTCTTTGAATAATATATTCAAGTTCAGGGTGAAGGCAGAATTTCGTACTTTCACCTTCCACATATATTTTTTTAAATTACATTTTTTCTTATTATAAATCAAGGAGAATTACCTGAACTCAAAGTGCACTTGATTGGCTCAATCTGATTGGCTCGATCTGAACATAACTTCTTTAATTTTCAAAATGCTACATACAATATTATAAAGTTTCAATTTGTTTTGTTTCTGTTATTCTAAGAAATGGAAGCACACTAGTGTTTTGTTGGAATCATTTAGATATTGTATCTCTTGTTCTATTCTGTGTCATTCTCATGATGTAATTTATTGTTCCGTATCTCTTGATGGAAACCTGCCTTATATATATTCAACTCGTTTGTTCCCATATTTGCGGATCTAACATTTATTCGTATGTCTTCAGGGAGTGTTTGGTTGATCTCATGGCTGCTCCTGGGACACTTATACCAGCTGATATCCTGAGTGCAGGGGATACTACCTTAAAACCGTATAATCCAAAGATAAGCCAAATCCCATCCCTTGTCTCATCCAATGATCCTGGATTTGTATACTCCAGGCCAAAACCATCACTTGGTGAAGGGACTAGTAAAAATTTTGCCAATAGGAGTACCTCACCGTTAAATAAAAAGCTCAATACTGTGAATTCAGAATCATTTCCTTCAGTTGGGGATAGTGGTGTTGGCTCATCTACAACATCTAATAGAATGAAGCCTAACCAGTTAGATCAACTTCCTTCACCTGCCATCTATAAAGGGAGTCGTGGGGTGAATGCAGGTGGCGATAGTGTTCGGATGAATGTCAATGTAGTTCCTTATAGTCAGAATGGCACAGACGACTTTAAAAACCTTTTCGCAGATCTTAATCCATTTCACATAAAAGGGACTGGAAATTTTTCTGGGCAGAACAAGCCAATGGAGAACAAAGTTGATGAATTTCAGAGAAACAATAACAACCCTGTGACTGGTCGGCCTCCTGTGCCATTAATGTGGAAAAATAAGTATGCTTGTAATGTGGTCCCTCAGAAGAAAGAGTATGATTACATGGAGGGTCTGTTTCCAAGATTGAACCGTGAACCTAATGATTATAATCAAGCTTCCACCAGCTCTAATGCTGGAAAATCCCGTACTGATGGCTTCATGTCATCTAGTAATTCAAGTGTGCCCAGGAATGATAGTGATGACAGGATTTCTTTTATTGGTACCAATTTATCATCAGCACCAAGGATGCCTCATTTCAACGAGTTGCCTTTGGCCAAGGATATGAGCTCTAGTTTTAAGGAAGAGCTTCTTGGGGATGGGGGAGATCTTCAAAACGATGCACTAACTAAAGAACATCAGGACAATGAAATTGGTTTTCACGATCGCAAGAAGTACACACATGATAAGTTTATGGGACTTGATCTGAAACTGAAGGATCCAGAAAGTCCTACATCATCAGTCGACTCCAGTATGAGTATGAATATGAATATGAGTAGGATGGATCAGATATTGGATGACGTAGATATAGGTGAAAGTGAAATTCCTTGGGAAGATTTGGTCATTGGTGAAAGGATTGGTCTAGGTAATGAATATTGGAGATCCGCATTCTTGATTATGTTTGCAAACTATTCCGAGTCCAAATAAAGTACTTTTTATATGCTAATTCATTTTGCGGATACTTTTCAGCTTTGACAATTACAGATTTTTCTCTTGAAAAGTTGTCCACTTTTGTTTTCTGCGAAAGGAATGGCTATTACTTTTCATAGATTTGAAGAATCGATGAAATTTTATTTCCTTTGTTATTACTGTTATTCATGATGTTTTAATCTGCATCATTCACCTGTTTTGTTTTTTTTCAGAATCTTATTCTTTATTTTCTATATTCTTGTGAATAGGTTCTTATGGAGAGGTGTACCATGCAGATTGGAATGGCACAGTGAGTTCTTCTCATCTAGAACTTTCCCTAGAAGTTAACTTTGGTTTGAAATAGCTGATGCTTATAGCTGAATTTTCATTCTGTTCTCCCTTTCCTTGTGCTTATACTGTGTTGCCTATTCAACCTTTTTTTTATTATTTTATTATTTTTTATTTAATAATTCCAATTGGAAGAACTAGAATAAGTACCCTATTCTATTGTGTAAAGAGTTGTTCAATCTCAGCCCTCAGGCTTTACCTAGAGTACAACTTTATTTTTGATTTTGTTTATGCTCACACTTGAAATTCCAATTTCTATTCTCACTTACCATCCATTTCTACTGTGGTACCCATGAAAGCCTTACTAGTAAATCTTCCATGTAACTTTGTATTCATTATTGTCATCATTCACTGAAATGTGAATGGTAGTAATTTGAGTTGAAGGGATGCAAGAAAGAGGGTGTAAAGTTTAAAGTGTGTAATGGCATCACAAATACGTGTGGAAGGCTGGAGAAGTGTATAAGTTTGAGGAGATTTATTCCAGGTGCTTGGAGATGTTTTAGTGATTTAAACCTGTGTCAACTTTCCTTCAACTTCAAATTTCTACATCTTGTTACTATGTCTCTTTGCTCATACCTTTTTAGACCGACTCAGCTGTTGTTATTTATTCAGTTCTTGGATTGTTGGATTACATATCTGTTTTCTTGGCAAAGTCTTATCTTGGGGGAACTTATAGGACTGTTTAGTTTTCATCTAATTGTGTATTTAGAAAGTAATAAAAATTGAAGCTGTAACTTTTCAACTTTGATGTGATGTTGCTTTACTGCAGGAGGTTGCTGTAAAGAAGTTCTTAGACCAGGATTTCTCAGGTGCTGCTTTGGCTGAGTTCAAAAGAGAAGTAAGCAATAAGCTAGCATTCTGTCTTCATTTTACAAAGCCCAAATTGATTGCCAACAATTCAGAGCTAATGAAATAGAATAAGAGAGAATGTTTTTATCTTATTCTTACTGACTAAATACATAGAGTAACCAAGTTATATATTTGGATGATTGTTCCATTGCAATGGTGTTGAACTGCAGTGCTTGATCCACCTATGGATGTTGTATTAAAAGATTGGATAGAAGAGGCAAGATGTTTTAGTTTTAATGAGGTGTTTATATTTCTAGTTTCATATTTTTAAATAGTGTTTTAACTCCTAGGTGGTGGTAAATTAATATCAGTGTCAACAGATATGTACCAATATGCATCTGCAATGATGGTGATACTTAATGCTTCCATTCTCGTACAGCTTAATTGAAGCAGATAAAATCCACAGTTGGTGAAATCTAGCTAAAACCACATCTTTCTCCTACCTCATTTGTGATTGAAAAAATCCAATGGCATGTTAAGATTTGTTCTGTTTCGTTATATTCTTTTTTCTTTGCAGTCACATTACTTTTAAGATTTTAATTTAGCATTTTTTTTTGTGCTTGCTAGACTTTAGGAACTTGGTAATAGCATCTGTGCATCAGGGATGCTTTTAAGTTTTGTACTGGTCAAAACTCATTGATTCTGCATCATTAACTTTTGCACTGCAATGTTAGGTGCGGATAATGCGTAGGCTGCGTCATCCAAATGTTGTTCTTTTCATGGGTGCTATTACTCGTCCTCCTCACCTTTCTATCATTACCGAGTTTCTTCCAAGGTATGAATATGTTCTTTCTCTCTGTCATAATATTCTTAATTGAGATGAAATTTCGCTGAGGAATTATCATTTGATATGAAGTGCTATGTATTTTTGCAATTCTAGATGTTTTGCTTATAGTGCTTGATAAGTGACTGGTGTTGGTTTTCCAGGGGAAGCTTGTACCGAATTCTGCATCGCCCTCATTGTCAAATTGATGAGAAGCGTAGAATTAAAATGGCTCTTGATGTGGTATGAAACACTGAGCCCTTTTATTTTTCAGCTAATATTTTACCTTCTATTATATTAGAGTGAAATTACAGTGAGACCCCTGTTTTTCGGTGTTTTATTAGTGACAGCCAGTTAAATCAGTTTTCTCCGTATGTTATTTCTAGGGAGCTGATAAATCTACCTCTTGACTGTATAAATCTACCCTTTTTATATGTTCTTTAGACATTGATACCCTTCGATGGAATTGCTCACTAAATGCAAATATTCTCCAACTCTTTTCACTTTATAGGATTAAATGCAAGTGTGCCCAATTAATAATATATATTTATATTACTTCTAGAATATTGCAAAAAAATTAAACTATTCAATAATTTACCTTCTAGTTTTGTATTGAAAAAATGTCCTGCTAGCTGTGAAACACAAATAAAAGCTCTCATCTTCCCATATCTTGTCTGCTTCCATCCTCTCGTCACTCCTTGTATGCTTCACATGGTGGTATTTCTGGTTGATTGTTCTACACAATTTCTCTCACAATGTGAACAAACCTTTCTGTCACCTTCCTCCTCACAATTTCACAATCTAAAACTTCCTCTCTTTTAATTTTGGCAAGTTATCATGCATCTCCATTTTTGTGCTGTTATACCATGCTCGTCTTGTATTTGAGACATATTTTGGAGGTTTTGTTTTGAGTACATTGTCGTGAGAAAGTGTGATATTTTTCAATAACAATAACTGCATCTTACACTTTGATTGCTTAGTTTTAAATCACTACAACCAAATTTGACCTTTCTCAAGCTGCATCATGAAAATTCGGTCAGATGGTTATTGAGGTTGAGCTGATGTATATGAAATTATGTTAGAATTTTATCTGATCACTTTGTTTCAATGCCTTGCGACAAATCTTGGTAGAAAAAACATGTGAAGGAGTTGAATTTTGAAAAGAACAGGAAATAGAGAAAGTTAAGGGGAGAGTGAAAGATGAAAGAGAAACAAAATAAACATGCCTGGGCTTTATCAGCACCGTATCTCTACTGGAAATGATGATCCTGTTACCTTTTGACTTTAATAGCATAGTAGTGTAAAGGAAGAACAGTCTTAAGCTCTCTCGATCATGCCACATCTATTAAAAGATGCAAACTGGGAAATTGTTTTAACCTGAGCTTTTCTAGAACACAATTTTGCAGTATATGTGTGCTTACAGTCTTCTTGATATTGTGGGTCTGTATTAGTGTACAGAATGTATAGCAATATTTTGTAAGAGCACCATTAAAACCCCAGCTAGACCTGATGCATTATGTGCACTCGTGCAGACAAGACAACAAGTCCATGCTTTTGTCAGTCACCTGAAAGAAAAATTAGTAATAACAAAGAGATGCCTCTATAGAAATCCCAACCCATGAAAAGATCTCCATGGTGGCTTTGATCAGTGGAAATACCCTTTTTGCTTTACATCCTCATTTCTATTTACAAAAATATCAAATGAATCTTGTTTCAGCAATACAACAATTGCCTCGTTTTCAAGAGAAAACCATCAACTCCTTCACCATCTTCAATTCAACTCCCCATTGAACAGTAGAGTAACCTGACAAAGCTATGATGTTCTTGCATTAGAGGATCTTGATTAGGCAGGATGAATCCTGCTGGAGCCCTCCAGAGGTGGAATTCTGTTAGGAATTTAGGATAGAGGAAGCAGCAGCTGGAAATAAGAAATCCCCTTTCTGATCCAGTTGAGAATGGTTCTTATTTTATATGCTTTTTCTTCTCATGTAGTGGTGGTGTGTTTTGGTCCTTTCTTTGTAGTTAATGGGATTGGGTTAGTATATCTTCAATTTCAAAACTTGATAATTGTTTTCACAATACAATCCGTTAGGAGTAGGTATACTTGAATCCTACTACAGGGATCTTGTACTTTTGTGAAATAATTATTAAAGTTGGACCTTGATTTATTTTGCAGGCAAGAGGTATGAATTGTTTACATACCAGCACACCAACAATTGTTCATCGTGACTTGAAGTCACCTAATCTTTTGGTTGATAAGAACTGGAATGTCAAGGTATAACCCTGTTCTCTTTAGTGCCTTTTCTCTGCCTATAATTTTATTTTGAGATGGCACTAGTTGGAGAAAGAGTAATTGCTTAACATTGTTTGTTTCAGCTTATGCTTGTATGAGTTTACCACTTTATTTCATCTAGCCAGGTCTACCTGGTGCATGTATGATGAGGGGCTCCACTCGGGCCTGTGCCTTTCACTTATCAGTTATCACTAACTACTCTTTCTATCTCTGGAAGTTGAGAGAAGACCAACAAAATATAGGGGGGTCGGAGGATTTGACTGTCAGAATAATTGTTTTGGATCTGTATTTAAAAAGATTAATATGCATGCAGGTTTGTGATTTTGGCTTGTCACGTTTAAAGCACAACACATTTCTGTCATCCAAATCAACTGCTGGGACGGTGAGTGTCTCAAAATATGCAATTTTTAATGCAAAAATATCAATGATCTTGTTTGACTCAGCCTGTTTCGCGGCTATTTTTTAATCGACTTCATTTATTTAAATGTGTTAGCCGGAGTGGATGGCACCAGAAGTTCTTCGCAATGAACCATCAAATGAGAAGTGAGTTATTATAATAATTTTAGCTGTTATTGTAATATCTGTTTCTTGGTATGCTGCTACTTTGTAAGAGCTTTTGAATTTTAATAGTTCATTAAATTTGTCATTCTAGAAAAAAAAAAAAAAAAAAAGGAAAAAAAAGGCACAGCATATCACAATCCAGTGTTGAAAATGTGAATTTCACGTATGCTGTATTACCCGTGCAGGTGCGATGTTTATAGCTTTGGGGTTATTCTGTGGGAACTCGCTACGCTTAGGCTCCCTTGGAGTGGGATGAACCCTATGCAAGTTGGGGGGGCAGTAGGTTTCCAGAATCGCCGCCTCGAGATCCCAAAGGAACTCGATCCCTTAGTTGCAAGAATAATCTGGGAATGCTGGCAAACGTAAGTGAACAAAAAAGGGGTACAATTTATCTATCTACTCACTATATCAATTCAATTGAAAGTTCTGTTGTCTTTTTTCTTTCAGAGAGCCAAATTTGCGCCCGTCCTTTGCACAGCTGACTGTGGCTCTGAAGCCCTTGCAGCGGCTTGCCATTCCCTCACATTGGGACCAGCCAAGCTCGCCATTGCCTCATGAGATCTCGGTAAACTCTACACCTTGAAATGCCTCGGTTTCTCAAGTGTGGACAGAGCATTCTAGTTCTTTGTAATTGGTGTGGGAATACTGTAAAGGTAAAAAGAAGAAACAAAGCAATAAAAAAAGAAGAAAAAAAAAAGTAGAGAAAGAACCAAGTTTTCTGGAAATGCATTTTGTTAATGCCAAAGTGAAGCTGCTGCCAAATCTGCCGCAGCAACCGCCGAGTTTGTTGAGCAGTCTGTACAGTTTGTCCAATCTGAAGCTTTAATGCTTAATGGTTTGTAATGTGTTAATAGTAATACCTTCTAGGGGGCAAAAAAAAAAAAAGGAAGTCTTTGTCATATTGAGGAGTAAATGTCATGTATTATATAATAGCAAAAGTTGAGTTTTGGAACTTAAATGGAATGAGTTATATAGCTGAGTTTTGAATTTTATGGAAGAAAAGGAGAATGTGCAGTTGGTTGGGTTTTAAATTATAATTCGAGGGAATGTAAGAGCCTGTTTAGTTATGGAGTATTTCCTACCGCACCTTATGAGAGGTTCTCAAAGAAACATCGGATGAAATATTCTTTAAATGGCGTTGCTCCGAGAATGATATGCAAGGGGTGGGTTCTCCATAACCCTCTCTCCCCCGCTTTGTATTGAGGGGCCTGTCGACTTTATGCCTTAGGACTTCTATCGCTGTAGTGTTGGCAATACTTATTTTCAACTCCCATGACTATCTTCACTATTACGATTGTTCTCACTCAAAAATATCACCATTTTCATACAAAGCTTTACCTGGACATTCACACAAGTTTAAATCACATTTCACTACTAATGTTGGACACTTTAGTCACCACTTAACATACTTAAATCTGTAGTTGCAATTAGACTTCTACCCTAACAATGGATGACACACACAAATTGAGAAAATGCCCAAATTTTTGCCCTCTAAGGGGTGGCGCAATGGTCAAGACACACATCTACACGTAGGAGGTTGTGGGTTCAATTCTCATTTGGTCGGATGAGGTGATGTTTTGAATTAAAAAGGAAGAGCTACACAATACCCCATTGTGTAGCTCAACTTAAAAAAAAAAATAAAAAATAAAAAAAAAAATAAAAAAAAGATGTGAAGACATATTTTATTGATTTGGAAATGCTATTCCCCTAAATTGGCGGTGTAAGTGCAAACTGAAAGGGCACTATTGGTAACGAAAAAAAAAAATACCGATGTTTAAGCGGACCATTTTGTTAAAGCCCAAATTAATTTTTGGGCCCATTTTGTTCTCTTCTTACACGTAGGAATCACGTGCACCACGTCCCCTATATAAAACATAAAACCCTAGGTCAGTACACGATCCTTCTCCTCTCGCTTCTTCGTTCTCTCGCCGCTTCAAACCCAGCTCTGGTTTTCGGTCTCTGCGAGCAGGAACAATGGTGGCCGCCAAGAAGACGGTACTGTTCCTAGCTGTTTCTCTGTAAAACTCTATTGTGTCTGTAATATATGATGTAGTTACGGAGATCTGAATATTGTACTCTTAAAATTTGCAGAAGAAGACTCATGAGAGTATCAACAGTAGGCTCGCTCTTGTGATGAAGAGCGGGAAGTATCATCTCGGCTACAAGACTGTCCTTCGCACTCTTCGTAGCTCCAAAGGTTTTGCCTCATTTCATTTTTTTCCAGTGATTTTTTCAATGCTTTTGTTCATGAATCCTGTAGTGCTTTTTATTATTTGAATATTGCATGATTTGCATCTGAAGAACAACAAATTGATGTGATACACATCAAATTTATTGTAGAATGAGAATCCATTTGCTGTTTGATTAATGTGTCTTTTTTATTGTTTTATTTACGAATCCTGTAAAAAGGATTAATATATTATCTGAAATTCCATTATAAAAACAACAATGGATTTTGTGAATGTCAAATTTGGTGTTGTATGAGCATGAGACTGCTGCTTTGAATTTCTATGACTGCTGATTCATGAGTTTAAGATTTTTGTTTAGCTACTGAGTTTTTGTGTTTGTGGAAAATGCAGCTAAGTTGATTATTATCTCAAACAACTGTCCGCCTCTTCGAAAGTCTGAAATTGAGTACTATGCTATGCTTGCAAAGGTCGGAGTTCACCATTATAGTGGAAGTAAGTGGCTTTCTTGTGAACTGATTTATAATATTCTAGCTCATAGATAATTTAATTTTGTAATCATCAAGTTACACCTTCATTTGCTCCTGTCTAATGATGTATGTGTGAGTTAGATTGCCATTTTGTTTCTGATATGAAGGCTTAACAATCCATTCCTCTATGCATGCTTAGCTCTTCCTGTGCACTAGGAATCATACTCTCAGTGTCAACTATCTCAATTCATTAGAGTATCCCCGTTGGAAATTTTAGTTATATTGCTAACTTCTAAAATCAATTACTTAAATTGAAGGATTAAGAGTTTAAGGAAGTAGAAATAGTGTCATATTGAGTGTCAAACTCATATTAGACTGCAACTTAAAGTAAAATAGTTTTTTCAAATTTCTGAATTTGTTGTTTGTTCCTCTCTATAATAGTAGAGTACAAATACATTCCAATCAATTGTAATAATAGAATATGGTTTGCTTATCCTCAATGAACTGCCTCTGTCCTAGTGTAACTACCAGTTTGCCTATAACTGAATTTTTGGATATAATTATGATAATTTAAATAGTGCTGTCAATCATGCTTTTGATGTAATAAATCCAAATAGTTGTGAGTTACGACTTACAACTAATGGGGTTGTTGTCAGATCAACTAGTGTACACTTAAATTGTGTCTTTTTGTTAGTGGATACTTGAGTGGGTGAGCACTAAAAAAGCAAACATAAAAATACATGATCCCTATGTGACTACATGTTTTAATTCGTTAAGATGTCTAGAACTTGTTATTTAGATCTTTCGTTACATTGACTTGTTCCCTCTTGTAGAGGTGTGGCAGGAAACTCTTTCTGCTAATTCCAATTGCCAGCTGCCATTTGATAATGTCTAACGGTTTTTGATATAAATTTCCTTTGCCTTACAATTTGCAATTTTTCTGTTGTAGACAATGTTGATCTTGGGACAGCATGCGGGAAGTATTTTCGTGTGTCGTGCCTTAGCATTGTGGATCCAGGTATATCATTCTGCTTTACTCGTCATGGTTGCTTTGTATGATTCTCATCTTGGTTGTTGTGCTGATTAGTTACCCTCGATTTTCCGCAGGTGATTCGGACATTATCAAGTCATTGCCTGGTGATCATTGAGACGTTGCATTTTGAGTTGTTAAAGTTTGTATTAATGATCACACATCTCTATGAGAAACATCATTTTGATAGAGCCTTCCGAATATTAGACTAGTCAAAATTTTCTTTGATCTTTAATTTCTAAATTTGAGTGCTCTCCTTGAATTATGAAAGATTGTTTGATTCGATTTGAACTTATTGGTTAGCTTAATTGTCTCTCTTTAAATACTAGAGTATTTTTTACCACTTTAATTAAAGTACTAAAAAACATTTAGAAAACCTTGGTTTGTTAAAACATCCAGTCCTGTTTTGGATATTAATGGCATTTATTTTCTTCAAAGAAAGTTTTGGTTGATTCTTCTTGGCATTCTGCTTCATTGAGAGAGCATTTGATGAGAACTTATGGAATACTCTTATAGAATACTGTCTAAAAATGAGTAAATGTTTCTTTTAAATTTGTCTCAAAATGAGTCTTATTACATTTTTGAAAGCTAGTTTTATATAAATTGTCAATTGTATTTTTGAAATAAATTAGTTAATATTCCTTAATTTGATATTGCAAATGATTTGCGCATGCAAATGCAAAACGTATCAGACTAATTAATTTCTTTTTAGTATTTCATGCAAATTGATCGTTTGATTCCCTTCTAAGTGTGGGACTTATAGGAATTAGTAAGGGTATGTAATTACTTATCAAAATGATGATAATTATTTGACTAAATAAGGTGTGTTGAAGTTCAACTTGTGAACTAAGTCGTGTGGTAATTGTTTTTACACAAAAATCAAACTATTTGTTTTAAAGTGTTGTCATAGTATACCAATTATACGATACCTCTTTAATTGGGGATGTAGCGCAGCTTGGTAGCGCGTTTGTTTTGGGTACAAAATGTCACGGGTTCAAATCTTGCTTTG
>JAYMTE010000467.1:0-18037 GCA_036897545.1 Pelargonium fulgidum
ACGGAATATTTCGTCGCTGATTCCGTCGGTGACGTCAGCGACGGAATATTCCGTCGCTGATTCCGTCGCGTTGCGTCCACTTACCGGAACGGCGTCGGTTTTGATTAGGGTTTGGATCAGCGACGGAATTTTCCGTCGCTGATTTCCGTCGCTAGTCGCCCTTACAAGAGCCGCCGCACCTCCTTCTTCCATCTCTTTCCTCTCTCTCCTCTCTTCTTCGATTTCTCTCTCTCTCTCTCTCTCTCTCTCTCTCTCTCTCTCTCCGCCCGCCGCACACGCCTTCCATTTCCGAAGCGGCCGCCGCCGCAGCAGCACCTCCTGCTTCGGTGACTCTCTGCAAGTACTCGAAAAGGGTAGTCTTGAAAACTATATTGGAGCGCGGGGATGGCGGGTCGGGATTGATTGGTCAGAGGGTTGTGGTTGGGGGATGGGTTAAGTCTTCCAAGGAAGTGAGGAAAGAGCACTCGCCGCCGCCTCCATCCGGCGAGGCGACGGTGGCGCATGTGCCGAAGGATGTGACCTGCGCGGAGATTCTTCAGTCTCGGATTCCGTTTTTCCGGACGATTGTTCGAGTTTTGGGTGGAAGCAACTACCCTATTCGCGAGAAGTTGGAGTCTGTGATTCAGAAGCTGCCAACACCTTCAGTTGCAACTCTGCAAATCAGTGATGGGTCCTGTGTTCCAAGTCTTCAGGTACATTTTAGTGCTTGAATGTGGTGCTTCAATTAATGCTTACCAGGTGTTTGATAAAATGTTTTTATGAGGATTTGGGCAATTATTTTGGGATGGACTGAGTATTTTTTGTAGTTTTGTTTAAGATGGAAAAAGAAAAGTCCTAAATTGAATGGTTGAGACCCTTGGATTAAAGACCAGATGTGATCATGTGATAATTTTTTTGTTTCTTCTTTGGTTGTTTTTCAAATCTTTTCAGGTTGTTGTGGACTCCTCTATAGCTCCTCCCAGCCAGCTTCTGCCCACTGGAACTTGTGTATTAGCAGAGGGCATATTGGTGCAGCCGTCAGAGATGGGAAAACAAATTATCGAGCTTAAAGTAGAGAAAGTCCTCCATATAGGGACAGTAGATCAAGATAAGTATCCGCTATCAAAGAAACGATTACCACTGGATACATTGAGGGATTGTTCACATTTCAGACCTCGTACTACTACGGTAATTGATCATTTTTCATGCTTTAGTTAATATCTATGTGCCATTGGCTTTCTGGTTTTCATTATTGTGGTATTGTTGATGTTTTTGAAGCCTTGACATAAATCCATAGCTCTTTTTCTAATATACAGTTATACACTGCCAATATGTTTTTCAATGTATCCTTTGTCATTCTCAAAGGATTCCATGGTTTCATTGGTCACTCATGTCATATAATTCTTGAATTTTCAGGGTTATATGCGCATATATGCGGCTTTATTCCACCTAATTTTATAGAGCCTAAAAATTTAGGTTCCTTGATCTTTTATAAATATATGGTTCTTGTGTTATAGGTTGCATCTGTTATGAGAATCCGAAGTGCCTTGACTCTTGCAACTCACACATTCTTCCAAAGCAATGGGTTTCTGTACGTGCAAGCTCCTATAATCACAACCACAGATACTGAAGGATTTAGTGAAAAATTTCGGGTCACTACTCTACATGGCAAAGCAAGTAAGGGAGAGCCAAATGCTATAAATGACATTGATGGTGTTAGCCTAGAAGTTATTAAGGCTTCTATGAAGGAGAAAAGTGATAAAGTTGAAGAACTCAAACGAACTGAGAGCAACAAGGAAGCACTGGCTGCTGCAATTCAGGATTTACGAAAAACAAATGAACTAGCATCACAATTGGAATCTAGAGAAAAATCGAAGTTAGGAGCTTTATTAAAGGGAGAGAAAAATGAAGATTTCTTCTCTCAACCAACTTATCTGACTGTTTCTGGTCGCCTTCACCTTGAGAGTTATGCATGCTCGCTTGGTAATGTTTACTCATTCGGACCCAGATTCCGGGCAGACAAGGTGCAGTCTTCAAAGCACATAGCAGAGATGTATATGGTGGAGATTCAAATTGCTTTTTCACAATTGGAGGTACAGGCTCAAGTTCTTTCAGCTTTTTTCTTTTTTCATAATCCTTTTGGTATCATAATGTTGATGTCTTTTAGCCCGGTAAGTGGCCATGTTCTGATCTCTTGTTAGATTAGCAATTGCATTCTTTCTTGCTAATGAATTTGCTTCATGAACATCAATTTTGTCCTAAGAAAATCTCATGTCAGCTAAAAGAGTAATGTTAGATGATGCTTGCCATCTTTTTACAACTTGTGGTATTTATATAGAAGTTGCACAATGTCTTCAAACATCATTGTAGCTAAATGAGTATGTTATATTGTGCAATAAAAAATCATGTGTGAAAATCATTTCGTGATAGAAAATTTGTATAATATATTGGTTACCTTTACAGGATGCCATTAACTGTGTGGATGACTGTTTCAAGTTCCTCAGCAATTGGGTTTTGAAAAATTGTTTTGAAGATATGAAATTCATCTGTAAGAGAGTTGACAAAACCAGCATTGAGCGTCTTAAGTTAATAATATCAAGTTCATTTGAAAGAATCACCTACTCGGATGTGGTTGATACTTTGAAAAAGGTAAGATCTTATTACTTGTTTGTTGCTTACATTACTTGAACATTTTCAGTCTAGGAAGTTTATGTCACAAGTATCTTCAACTCTTGCGAAACAGATTACAGACAAGGCTTTTCAGAAAAAACTTGAGTGGGGTGCTCCTCTATTGACTGAACATCTGAGGTATGATTTGTTGTTAAATGAACTGAATGACAATTTTTGAGGATGTTCTTTATGTTTTTACTAAAGTACTCTCTATGGTTTCTGCAATGACAGCTACTTGGCTGATGAGATTTATAAGAGACCTGTAATCATTTACAATTATCCAAAAGAACTTAAGCCATTTTATGCTCGTGTGAATGATGATGGAAAAACAGTCGCAGCATTCGACATGATTGTCCCAAAGGTATACTCAAAATGCTTTCTAATAAACTAAGGTCCTCCTAAATAGATTGACTTGAAGAGGTACTTACCTGCACAAATCAAAGTCTATTCTAGACTTACAAAGCTAAAATACTTGTTTGCAGGTTGGAGTGTTGATTACAGGCTGCCAAAATGAGGAACGTATCAACACGCTAAACTCAAGGTAATTTCATTCCTCTTCGTTTTTTAAAAAAGAAAAAACACAAAATGGTAGTTTAATCATATCAGATATGAAATGGGTAGAGAGAGCTCAGACCAGGGTCAATCTTCAATAAACTAGCAATGATCCCAATGAAATATGGCTCTCTGTTTACAAACTGAGGTTATGGAAGGTTAAGGATTTGAGATGAAGTTTTTATATATTAATATCTATGTCTTTTCAGGATTAAGGAACTGGGTTTGCCAAAGGATCAGTATGAATGGTATTTAGATCTTCACAGGCACGGGACAGTGAAGCAATCCGGATTCAGTCTTGGATTTGATCTCATGCTTCTATTCACTACTGGTCTCACTGATGTTAGAGATGCTATACCTTTTCCAAGAAGCTACGACAAGGTCAAGAACTAATCAGATGAATGTTTCTGCTCAAAACCCCAGTGTGAAGGATCTACAAAGCCTAGAGACAATTATATGTAAAAACATACAATAATGCATAAGATGTGTATAGATAGAGATATGCTTGTTTCTGATACAGAATACAGATTGCTTATCTGCACACATGATACAAGTTTATGTAAATGAGAAAATGTTACATCCGAAATGATAAAGTTTCTGCTTCTTTATTAGCAATCCTTGCAAGAACTTGCAAGAATCTATGCGTAAACCATCTTCATTAAACTGTGACCAACTTCTTGTTTCCTGGTTGAATCAAGAGGGAAGAAAAACGGGTAGAGCTCATACCGAACATAACAGCTACTGTAGAGAACCCGACATCCGATCTTGTTGCTGCAAAAACCCTCAAAGTTTCCCACAGCAATTGCAAGGCACTGAGCACAAAAAATGGGAGAAATGTCCCTTGTGCACTGCACCAAAGCATAGAGAGTCACAAGAGGTGACAGTTTTGTCTGAGCCTTTCCAAGGCCTTTGTTGCTAGGCACAACAGCTTGTGCTTTGATTTGATCCACCATAGCTCCCAACTGTTTTTTGAAACTTTCAGGGTCACTTGCATTTTGAACATTGGCATATAAAATGCCAAAAGAAGTGTCAAGCTCCCCATAAAAACTCCTCTGTGCATGCCTCAGAAAGCAATAATCATACCAGATTCTTGCATCTGCTTGATTCGGACAGACTCGGCGAATCTCCTTAGCTGCATCTTTGATGCAAGAGGAGCAATCTTTGCTACTCAAATCTCCTCTGCACTGAGCCAAACCATAGACCGTGTCTTGGCCTTTTCCATAGGATGCGGAGCTGAAACCAGCTGAGACAGCTGCTGGTACCAACTCAGCTAGCAAGTTATCAATGTTTTTTGAAACCTGGCCATTGCTGGTTATGTTAGTGTCTTGATTACAGAACTGGCCTGTAGATTGTGCTCTGCAAGTGCAAGAGCAAATGCAATGAAACAGCACTAAAAGGAGAAGGTGGTGTAGTGAATTAGCCATTGTGCTCTTGAAGTTGAAGTTGCTATGATTTCAGCCACTTTATAGCAATTGGATATAGGTAATGGATTTGTGGGGAAGTCTTCTATATAGCAGGCTTTTTTGACTTTTGGAGCAAGTCCACCTTCAACACCTCCATTAGTGGAGAGGACCAGGTGTGTGTCTTGAACTATTTTTCTTCATTTTGATGATTGTGTTGTGTTTTAGAGTGTAAGACACAAAGAACCAATGGTTTTGCTCTTAATATCACAAGTGTTGTGATAATGTGGACACTATTGTCCCAAGATTCATAGTCATCGTATTGCTAGATAGCTCATACACAGTAGTCTTCAACAACTACGCACTTTAATTAACCGTCAAACAAGTGGGTCGACTATATGGTCGTTGAGAGGTCTGGAGTCCGAGCCTCAGGATATGCAACTACGTTAAAATTTGGTAGAGAAATCCTTGCCGCTCTTGTTATCCTATCGCGGCTCGAATGACTTAAAGATGTTGATTGTGGACCCTCTCGAGTATCTCATAGTTAAATTCAAAACTAAATCTTTAGTTTTAAAGTAATATTAGAGCATGTTTGAGTTTTGTCATTCAGATTCACAAAAGATATATTTATGCATATAAATAATCGATCTTATAACTTAACAATGATCAATTTCAAATCCAAACATATATTGCTACTTGTGAAAAGACGTATAAAAAGGAACAAATCTTTGAATTCACAAAATCATCAAGCCTGAATCACACAACCATGAATATGAAGTCATCATTGTTGATCCTTGAAACACATTTCTCTTATCTGGTTTGTCATTCAACTCTCACCTTGAATTTGGAAGAAAAGGACAGAGATTAAAATGTCATTTTGGTCAAATGGGCATTTATAAATAAATAGAAATTGAAGTCTAGCTATAACTAGCTCAAGCTCATCCATGGAAGTCTTCATAACCGGCTTCTAATTTAATGAGTGATAAACAAAAATGTTGGCTTTTAGTCTTGCAAGTGGCAAGTCACAATCTCTCGTCACAAATCATGCAATCACCAGCATGTCCACAAAATAATGGGGTTGAAATTGATAGGTTGTGGTTGACTCCAATTCCACTACCAAAAAAATAAAATCATACACCTTTGTTTGGCTTCGATTAATTCTCAAACTCGATGACGCTGGCAAGAGTTTTGTTCACAAGAGCTTGGTGGCTCCTGCAACTCCCATAACAAATCTTGTGGATAGTTTAAACGCAAACTATTTTTAATTTTTCGCTTCATTACGTTGCAATTTAATGATATTATATTTAAAATGGAACTAACACTTGATATTTTAAGCTCAAATATGCACAAAATATATTTGAGAATATGAATTTTGATAATAGAAACTACGTAGGTGGAAGAGGGAAACAAAGATACTCGAGGGGGTCCATATTATTCCATGCTAAACATTTTACTCGTAAAATCTAAAAATTAATTCAAATTTCATAACTCCAACATTTTTCAAACTTTTGCCTCTAATTTAATATGTGAAGTTAGTGGGCTCAGGGAGAACCTTACTTATTTTCTCAAGTGGTTGCTTGAATTGTCCCATAGGTCCATCATAGAGGCCTGATTGTGATATAGGTTTAAATTTGATGGGCTTTATTGTCCTGGACACACAACACAAGGCTACCCCAAAAATTGTTGCTGATTTTATATGTATCACCTCCACATAGACAATTACAAATATCAAATACATAACCCTCTCTACACTCCATTAGATATTTTCAAGTCATTTTTTTAAATTGTACTGAGACATGGAGCATTTTCATTTTTCACGAGTAATTTATGTCTCAAATATCCTACAATAATGTTAATTAACGAAATATGGCACACCAACTATTTCATTAAGTCATGTAAATTACACGTTTTGTACTAAAAATTCATGAGAACATGGTGATATTATATACGTCGAGTTGCTTTTTGTTGAAATTTTATTTTAAATTATAAAAATATGAAATATATATATATATATAATACGTAAATTGACACTACGCACAAAAAGTATGTACAAAATTGAGATATTTAGCATTAGTCTTTTCTCATAGGATTGCTAGAAGTAAAAACAGTCTTAACATTCGCACTAAAGTTCAAAATCTTACTAAATCAATCATTTGAGTCTCAAAATAAGTTTCTTATTTTTCTAACGCTTTTGTCTTAAAACCAATACTTTATTTTTGAATAATCAGTTATCTATAAATTATTAATAGTATTTTTATAATACGTTTAGTTACTATCACTTTAAATTGTACCGTCTTCAATGTGCGAAACAACTTATTGTATTAAATAAGAAGTTAGAGTGTAGAGAGGTGCAATTAAAATTAGTTAGTGGCATGGCAGTAGTGGTATATCATTGACTTATATCATTGACCACTTCAACTACTTCTATATTTATAGAATCAAATCCCATTAACTACCAAATTATTTTGTTCCACGTCTCAACCCTACCTTCTTTTAGTCTTTACATTCTTATTCCACATTCTCATATTATAATTTAAACTCCAAAATACTTAAAGTGAATATTAATTTTATTAATAAGCAATTGCATGTTAGTGATTTCAATAGTGACCGAACTAATTTGAAATAAAATACTCTTAATCAATTTAATTCACATATCTCAATTCATAAGTTGTCACCTAATTGGTGGTTGAATTTGATTATTGCAGTGCAATAACATGATCAATCATTACCCTATTCACAAACATCTTATGCATAAGAATACTAAAAATATCAAGTCATATTGGGCCTAATGGTTAAAACACTTTGAAACTTATAAAAATAACAATTTCTAACGATAGAACTTCCACCGAAGAAGTATGAACAAAATATAAAAATTCGTTACAACTAAATCACGATTTAAAGCATATGATGAAAACATATAAGATAATTAACGAGACATCTACAAATAAAACGAACTAGAGGAACCAACTCTAAAGAAAATATCGACGGAAGACTAAAACTAATTTGTCTTTATAAAACAAACAATTGCATGCGTAGACCAAAAACTATTTTTTTAAAGCAAAATAATAAATTTCCTTTTTCTCCTTCATTTAATTATGAAATTGTGGGTAAATTTCCCATACAAATTAACAATCCATAGCAACTCTACCCAAAAAATTAAAACACATTAATATCCACAGATAAATGGGTAGCAACAAATCAAGAACACATTAAAGACACTTCTTCAACTCTCATGAATTGCAAGAAAAATCAGTTGAGCAACCAACTTTACCAAAATTGAACACCAAGCAATTCACACTACTTAACGTTCAAATATTGTGTATGCTTTTTTAGAGCAACCCATAAGAGTCAAAGCCACCGCCCTCTCTCTCCTCTCTGTCACTTACCGCCAATTACGCAGCACCTGTCTCCATCTTCCTCCACCTAAAACCTAAAAAAGCCCACTTCACAGTCCCTCAAAACCACGCACCATCATCGATAGAGCCTGAAATACCTGCGACCCATTTGAGCTCTAGCCTGAACAATAATGGGTAAGCAACAGAAAGTGGAGGCGGAGGAGGAGGAGGAGGGAGGTGAGGAGTATTTGTTCAAGATCGTGCTCATTGGAGACTCTGCTGTGGGAAAATCGAATTTGCTGTCTCGGTTTGCGAGGAACGAGTTTGATAGCAACTCGAAGGCCACAATCGGAGTTGAGTTTCAGACCCAGGTGGTGGAGATCGACGGGAAGGAGGTTAAGGCCCAGATCTGGGACACGGCGGGCCAGGAGCGGTTCAGGGCGGTCACTTCGGCGTATTACAGAGGAGCTGTGGGTGCGCTGGTGGTTTATGATATTACTCGGAGGAGTAGCTTTGATAGTGTCAAGCGCTGGCTTGATGAGCTCAATAGTAAGTTCTTGTTTTTATTTTCTTGTGTTCTGTTTGGTTTCCGAGAAAATGAGGGAATGGGGATGTGCATGTTTGTGTTTTAGTTGTGTCGACTGTTGGCTTAACTAACCGGACTCTGTTGGTCATCTGAAAATTACATCGAATTAGTTTAAGCTTTTTTTTTAATAGGCAAATCAGTAAAGATTGTTTGGACTAGAACTGTCGATTTGGCTCTACTTTGACACGAATCTAAGTAGATTTGAGTTAGCTCAATGAGTTTCACATTGTGTTCGTGTCGATGAATTCAACTTATTTAATAATCGAGTTGTGCTCGTGTCGAGTCCTATTATCCTGACTCATCCTATACAAAATTTCAAACATATTGCATAAGTAGTTATCCATATAAATAAAACGGATTGTTGACATCGGGTCTTGTCGGGTCAATATCAACCCGTTAATTTGAACGCGTTGGATTGTGTGATTTTGAACTGAATTATTTGAACGTGTCAAATCGTGTCAACCCGCTCATAAACGGAGTTTGTGTAGTGTAGTATAGTTCAACTTGTTTAATAATCAGGTCAGGTTTAGATTGACTCATTAACGCAATACTAAACTCTTAACACGTCACGAACATGGATTATCACCCTAGTTTTGAATTCGAGCCATTTTAGGAAGTTGATAAATTAGTTGTTATCGCCGTTTGATGCTTGAAAATATCTCCAGAGATAAAGTTTTTCGGCTATGGACATGAGGACTTTCAAGAGGCCAAAAAGAGATAAGAACGTCACTATTTGCTCTGTTTCTTTGCCAGCAACCAAAATGAAGCTTGTTTGTTCATGCAGCAATATCTCATATAGGGCTGGCAGTATCTGAAATCCAATCTGATCCTATCAATTTTGAATCGGACTAGACAAATCCGCTTATTTTACATTATAGAAAATCAGTATTTTGTTTAGGGTTTAACCCTTGATTCCATGAATGTGCAGTTCATTGTGATACAGCAGTGGGAAAGATGCTGGTAGGCAACAAGTGCGATTTGGAAAATATCAGAGATGTGACTGTCGAGGAAGGAAAGAGCCTTGCAGAAGCCGAAGGGTTGTTCTTCATGGAGACGTCGGCTCTTGATTCTACAAATGTTGAAGCCGCCTTTGAAGTTGTGATCCGAGAGATTTATCACAATATTCGTAAGAAAGTCCTGAACTCGGATTCTTACAAGGCTGAACTGTCGGTCAATCGAGTAAGCTTGGTTAAAGAAGGCGATAGCTCAAAGCAGGGCATGCTTAATTTTTCATGTTGTTCTCGCTAGAAATAGTCTCAAATTTCATTTTTATACCACTCCTGGGTTCGTTCCATCCTGGTCTTCTAGTGTATGAATTTGTCATTGGGATTTTATAACAAATAAGATTATATTCAACAAGTTTACTATTTTCATCTCTTGCTATATGCTGTTTCTTCTGTTTTTTTATGAGCTATGAACTTGTTTTGAGCTAAGTGAATATGTTATAGACAACTAGTTCACAAATTGTAAACATGTTGGATTAGCATTAAACAATTGAACATGACACATTAATGAGCACAAAGCAGGACAAGCAGTAAAACGGACCGCACTGACATGATATGACTGATGAGCACCATTCAACACATTCTACATAATAAAACCGATGATATTGAAACGACAACACTAACATGAGAATCACTGACATAATATGATTGACGAGCACGATTCAACACATTCTACATAACAAAACAGATGATATTGAAACGACAACACTAACATGAGAATCGCGTGTCAAAATTCCCAATTGCCTCGAAACTATGTTTCTGAAGTAATTTCAGTCAAAGAATGATAATATTTTGAACTAACTCACTAAAGAGTATCTTGGATGTCCCTCTGATGGCTACCTAATTTCACTGACATCGGGAACAAAGAAGCAAAAAAGTTTGGTTTTCAATGAATTTACATCAATGGAGAGGTGGATCGCCTGCTTCTACTTTACTCTTAACATGGTACCAAATCGCAATAAGAGGATATATACTTGGTGAAGAAAAAAGAGAGCACACTCATCGGTCAGGGCTTTCTCAAAGCAGATGCAGCACCCATGACAACAGCCAAGACAATGCCAAGACCAGCCCCAAGGGAAGCACCCACGGCCGCGGCTGTCATAGATGTCGCCTTCGCCTGAGAATCTCGTCTTGCATCCATAGACATTGCTCTTTCTCGTGTGAACTCCACCAGAAGCCTATCTCTAGCAAGTTCCTTCAATTTCAGAGAACCCAAGTTAATTCACAGTACTTTTCAATTAGCATTATAAGCAAAGTATAGGGACAATTTAAGCAATTAGACATTTGGTATGACCTTTTTTAATTTGTTATGACCTTTTTTACCAGATCATATAGATTTATTCATCATGCTGAATGCATGTATCTTCGTCAACATTGGCTTGTTAGACATTTGTTATGACATAATGCCAGAAAGAATCGAACACCAATTTAAAAAGGTCATAAATTGTTCACTGCACTATACTGAGGTAGCATTTGGATTTAATATCTTGTTCACGAATGGAAATGTGAAGAAGATTCCCTTTCTTTATGTTTTGGTTAGACCAGTATGGCAGTATGACGGAAAGTTGATAAACCCTATAGATATTGAATAAGCCAAGATTTCCATTCCCATTTAAAAAATAATAATAATAATCCAACCACTACCCAAGTATCTAAAAACTAGATTCCTGTCTTATTCTAATGTTGTTTTACCATTTTCATTTTTTACTTGGCATGCATATAAGGAACTTAATATAATAACACACGTGCGAATTTGCTAGAATTAAGTTCCTACCTCAAAAGACGCCTCTTCATGACTCCGGAGCACACGATGAACGAGCTGGTGAAGAGACTGTACACCTTCCACAGGAAAAATGGTGTCTTTCTTCACGAAAGGCCTCCTCACAAAGTTAATTGGAGCTAAAATGAGTTTCTGAGCACCCATCCTCCCTTCAGAATCTCCGCTTGTTGTGTCCCAAGACAATGTAGTCCCGGCACTGTGCAAAACATATGGACATGAATTAATAACTTCAGTGGTGCTTCGAGACGCTTGATAGGCCTGTACAACAGCATCAATAGCAGCCTTTTGCTGGTGTGCACTGACAGAAAATTTGTTTGTTATGGCAAGCACCCAAGGAATACCAAGGGCTTTAGCTTCGTCTAGTAGGAGTGAAAGGGCTGGTTGTTGCTTTGAAGTATTTGGGTGATTGTATCGAGGTATTCTATGGGACAAGTTATGCACAAGAACGATCAAATCAGTCTTCCTACTAAGGTCACGGATGCCCATCCATAGCTCATTCTTAAACCGAGAGGCTTCCAAATGAAGATCCTGCAATGAAGAAGACAACACACATTTATGACCACAAAAAATAGGGAGCCATCAGTTAGAAATATAACAGAAAGCAACCAGATGCACATGAAGAATTTCTTATAAACCTAATTATCACACATAAAATGTGTAAGTTATATGAATGCTCCATCTATGCTTTCTAACCTATTGAAAGAAAGCTCACTCAGAAAGCAACAGCTCCTAAGTGAATCATAGCACTATTCAAACAATTTTATAGATAGGAAAAAATCAGCACCATGTACCTCTAGAACTCATGTCTTCATAAAAGTGAATTAAAAAAAAAACGATATCAAAATTTTCAGAAAATATTAGTAGGGCCAACCTACAAAGGTGAGAAAGTGACCCTCAATGTTCGACAAATAGAATCATAGATCACAATTCACAATTAGGCTTTGTAGCAATAAATTCTTAAAATGCTACCTATAAAATTGAATTTTTTTTTTTAAAGAAGATAGTACATTTCAATGCTAGAATTTAAACCAAATATGAATGAACAGAATGCACCTGCAAATTTACTCCGGTAGAATCACAATAGCATACACCCCCAGCAATACCTTCTCGAACATCAGCCTCTGTATGCAGATTCTCAATATTGGTAATCGTAGTTAGTCTGCCTTCACTTAATATTGCCTTCAATAAAGAAGTTTTACCAGCGCCCTGCACAGTACAACAGAAGTCATGTATTCTGATGCATGAAATATAAATACTCTTCATGAGTTAACCTAGTATATGAGTACCTCAAGCCCAAGTAATTGCACCCTCCGAGTTCTGACACGTACCTCCTTGCAGACAGTGGTAAAATCACTGGTGCAGAATATGAGAAAATTATTCAAACCTTCAGGACGAATAAATTTTTCCTCATCAAATGATTCTAAACTATGCTGTCCATTGAGAGTGAGAGAGTCTGGATCAATAGACGGAAATGCAGGCATCAAAGAATCTGCTACTATCTGATGTTTTGGCGGTTGTCTCAATGGAGCACCAACTACAACCCTTATTTTTTGTATTTCTGTCTGTGCTCCATGATTTGAAGAGTACGATGGTGATGAAGGAAAAAATTCCACTGTAGTTGAACGCCTGAATTACGATAAATAATATGGTTTAAATGTGATGTAATGGATAAAGGAACACAAGAAATTGAATTAAAACTACAGCCTGACTATTGACTAATGTATGCTAGAAACCAAAATGACACTTGGCTGCATCTTTGACTGTCCTAGTCCTGCCCCCACCCCACCCCATCCCAAGTCTTCAAGTTCCAACACTGATAAGTGAGTTCCTCGATTTAATATCACAAGAATGAAGAAAGATATAGATTATGCTAATATCTGAGGCACTCGTTCAGTTGAAGTTTTAGAAGTTCAATAGAAATATTGTTTTGTCGGGAAACTTGGTTTACTTGGATCACTAAGGAGCAAAATACAAGACAGAGAAACACCAACAACCATCACAAAGTTATCATTTTTTTGGATTAGACTAACAAATGCAGGTAAAACTAACAATACCCTAAAAAAAATTGTGTACCCTTAAATTAAACAAGATACAGAAATTTGGAAAAGGCAATACCAGTTACCATTTACTTGAGCATGAACCAGTGTACACAGATGCAGCCCAAAACCAGCAATATCAACTTTTAAAGGTTCCCTGTTCTTCTCGCCAGGATTATCATTCCATCCAAGAGGAACGACTGAAGTAGCTGTGCGAATAACCGGAGACTCCACAATATGTCCAAGCTCTATGGTGGCTCCAACTGCAAGGCCAAGCCATTGTTGTAAATGTGGGAACTGTTGCAGTTGCTCTATACCCAAGAAAGACAAATTATTGTCGCCCATGCAAAGGTCATATATTCTGCATAAAAAGAAGATGCCAAATCAATTATGAAATCATAGTAACAAAATTTCATATTGATAATGTAATCAGCTATTATGACCTATCCAGAAACCAAAATCACTATGTTTTACTCTGTTTCTTCCGAAAATTTAATTGCAGAATTTTGGTCAAATGTCAAACTGTAAAAGTAAAAACCTTACAGAGGGAGAAGGGAGGGAGAATGCCAGTAAAGTTATAGTAAAAACACCAGAAACTATGGCAGAAGAAAATTCAGCAAAATCACAGTGTCTTTTGTTGTTGTCAATTGTCATCTCTTGCAGAGGTTAATGGGTAAGACTCTAACAACACATGTTTCACTTTAATTATTTATCCACTGACTCTTCTAAAATATCGTATGACTTGGTTACTTTGTCAATTTAGCTAGCTAGCAAAATTTGTTTGTTGCATTGCATCCTGTAAGTAACTTCCCAAGGAAAAAATAACAGAACTGGAGAAAATGAAAACAAGAATGATGAAAACAAATTTCACTAGCCAATGTAGCCAAAAGAAACCAAATCAGAAAAGGATAATAGGCAAGTTCCATCCAACCATAACTATCACAAGAGTAATATATTTGACCTATATGACCTCATTGAATGTGACTGAAAACGTTCCCTTAGTTCAGCAAACACAGATCTGACCTGAAAATGTCTTTGCCAAAATAAGCAAACAAAATGAGACATCGCTAAAGTTACTAACAGCTTATACATAATTTATGCAAAACTTTTTTTTTTCTTCTTTTTGCTGGTGGACAATGTGAGTTGCTTTAAAATACTCAATTGGTGTGATAAAAAATGCTAAACACATCCCAGTCCAAAAGGGAATTTGGGTAAGAATAGGAAGCTCATACCGATGTCAGCTTTGAGTACTCAGCCCCTGATAGTAAATCCACTGACGAATTTCCCAAGAGATAAAGCTGCAAGGAATAAAATATATTCTTATCAACTCATTCTGTTAAGACAATGAATAATGACAGCAAAATTAATAAGCTCGTTGTTTTCATTAAGATCAAAAGTTCACTATTTGTTAGGGAGAAAATAGACGATGCCTTAATGCTAGAAAATAGCATATAGCCTGAACATATTCCCATTTTGAATTAACTTTCAAAATGCTATAGCATAAGAGCATATCTCCCATACATGTAACGGAGTATAAGTTCATAATATAGGTACCTGACCAAATGGTACATATGAAGGTAAATAAGGCACTCTGCGCCATTTCCCGTCATCCCTACTACCAGTGTTGCTTCTTTCGGCTGATTTAGCAATTGAGGTCCCATCCAGTTGCCCATTCTCCGTCTCAGAAAATGGTGTAAGTGATACACCATCTGAACCCTCTTGAATTTCAAGGGACTGTGGTTCAGCTACTACATCATCAATTGAAGATCTTACAGCAGAACCATTTGTGGAGGATGTTTCTACAGGATCAAGTTGTTTTCCTCTGTATTTATCAAATTGCCTTCTGACACCCTCTAAAGGAGCTAGTCTTGAAAGCCTCCAAAAAGAATTTTGCACAGGACCAACACCCAGCACCAACTGTTCCTCCCCATTTTCTTTAAGCTTCTCATCCCTTGATTTATCAACCCCTTCCTGACGTCTTGACGTGGACAAACTGGTGGCTTCAACTTCAGCAGCTGGCAAAGGTTGTGCATTATAATGATGAAAATAAGCAGGAGACAAGAGGCGGGGGACCAAATCCTCCGGAATGCAGTAACTCTTGAAATAATGCTGCCACCCTTTTGTATTAACATAGCTGGGGTAGAGAAAGATCATTAATAGCAAAAAATATATATATATTTTGCCAGAAAAGATTTATGTAGACAAAATAACAAAATAATGCTACAAAAGGCGAAACTACCCTTTAGTTTTTATAAGTTAAAAGAGATGTTTATTTAAGAAGATAATCGAGAACTTACTCTCTTAAAGCAGCGTTCCCAACGGCAGGGTGGGAAAAGGGTATGCATTTGACTTGGATCTTTTCATTTTCTCTCAATGAAGAGGTTGCAGCGATGACCCTTAAAATGGCAAGGGTCGCTAATGCTGCTACCTACAAACAAAAAAAAAATAAAAATAAAAATGGCAGGTGAGAAATCACTAATCAGAATTTGTGATTAAAGAAATGTAGCAAAGAAAATAATGAGATAGAGCTTACTGCTCCACCAAGTGAATGTCCACACAAGACAAGTTTCCTATTTTTCTTCTGAGCAAGCCTGTACAATTCTAGAGCAGGTATCCCTTTAGCACGAGCCATGAAACCCTAAGAAGAATAATTGGAAAATGTTAAACGACAAGGAATCAACAAATGCACGCATAAGGACACACAAAAATAGTGCAGAGTACATGTTCTAGCAGTGAAAATATTACACTGTCCCAAACTGAGTATCTTGTTCTACTTTCTAGCAAAAAACAATGATGATTTTAATAGTGCTTGATTCACTCTCATTTTCCCCGTGTGCCTGGGTACGGAGAATTATGCGCTACTAAAATACACATAAACAAAACGAAAAATTGAATCCTACCCGATGTGCAGCGGGTTTAGGTTTATCTCTCAGTTGCTTAGGTTTTGATCCTAATGGATTCCACCGGTTTTCCCCATTTCCTTTTTGGCTTTCACCTTGGCCTGGTTCGATAGCGTCAATCTGATCAGTTCCCTCCGCAACATCCTCATGAAATATAGCTCCTTGTAGTATATTTGCATCGGCCATGACATCCCTTGAAAGTAAAAATCTGTATTATACCAAAAGTAAAACCATCTTTGTAGCTTGATAGTAAATCAATAATGCATCTACTTACTTGTACTGCTTCGTCCCAATGAAAGATGCAAACAATGTATCACCGGCTTCAGCTAATAAATACCTGCAATCAGAAAATTCTGAGATGCTATAGAGAACCCACAAGATACTAAATATTAGTTGTTGTGAAGCTTTTGTACTTTGAAGTATTGATCAACACAAGATTCTTCTAACATGGTAAATAATAACCAAATTGAGCTTCAAGAACAATAAAACAGTTTCAACCATGGGGCATTCAACATATGTAAAAACATAACCGGCTGAAACAGTTAAATATGTGTGTGTACAAATTGCAAAAACCGTGTGAGTATAATTGCTATAGAGAAATTAAGTCATAAAGTATAAACCTGTGAGGAACGTGATCGGAGGAGGGTTGTATACGATCCAGAGAAACAAGTTGTCCTCCAAAGTCAGCCTTAAATTTATTCACAGCGCGAACCATCTCAGCGACAGGTCTCTACCATATGAGAAAAAATATACACCATAAACAAATGCAATAAAAGGAAGGAAAAGAAAAACATTTTCATGAATACCCAAATAGCACAAACAGAGTAACTCTCTTTTAGTCTTGATTTAGCAATAGCCAGATAGTTGTATGGCATTCCAACATGAAATTCATCACTCTACACAAGTACACAACTAAAATGCTCATAAACTGTTACATTGGAAAAACCCAATTTCCTGTTACATCAATACATCACTCATTTTCCCTCAAAATTCAATTTTGATGACTGAATGGTGAGCTAAACCCAGCTACCAATTAGAGCAAACACTAGTTCAAGATCACCGAAGTCTAGAATCCATCTTAGCATTTGAAATAAAAGATCAAACAGTAAGCCCTAATCAGTCAAAAACATGAACATAAAGACCGAAATTGAAGTTACCTTGTAGACGCACTCGGAGAGGACCATGCAACAGAGGATGTCCTGCAAGTCGGAGAAGGAGTCGGCCTTGAGGGCGAGGCAGAGATCGTGGAGCTGCCTCTCGCGGCGCTCGTACTCTTCCTGTAACCTCTTGCGGTGCTCTCGGTCGCTGGAGTACTCCCAGGGCGGCCACTTCATACGCCAGTGGAGCGGGCCCCAGGAGATCTTGAGGATCCTGGCTCGCTGGTCTTTGATCCATGACTCCACTCGGTTCTGTAGCGACTCCATTGGTGGTGGCGTGTTGGTGGAGAATCGGCGGTGAGTGATTTGATCGGAGGTGGAGGGGAAGAGAGAGATGGGAAGCGAAAAGGACTGTGTTTGGATATCCGTTTATCGTCGCCAAGCATATGCACAGCACACTGAAATGACTGCTCCTCAAATTAAAGTCCCCGTTTTTATTGTTTTTCCTACTACATAGAATAATAGTTACCAAAGATACGAGGGACAGGTGGAAATTTTGGAAAATTCAAAAAACTTGTTTAATTGTGACGTTTTTATGTTATGAAGATTACTTATTTGAATAAGTGATTTAAGCTCTTTCAATTAATTACTATAAAATGTAGGAATAAAAGTAATTTTGGTGTCTTAATTTTTTTATT
>JAYMTE010000468.1:0-18025 GCA_036897545.1 Pelargonium fulgidum
TTTTGTAAGTGATTGCAAAACATAATTAGCATCACAGGTTTGGTTATTATATACGTATTATATGTGAAGCCAAAAAAAATCAGTAACAGTATCTGCATCACATACTTAAATGAGCAACACATAACTAATGAAGTAAATAATAAAGTGCAACATAACTAAAGTGTAAATATAAAGTATATTTCATCACAAATCCGAAATGTAAAATTTAAATTTAAATTCATATAAAATCTAAATTTGTTCCAGAATTAAAAAATAAAAATACACAACCAAACCATATGTTTCTCGGTACATCATATCGTAGTGTACCAAATATGTGCTGTTTGAATACAAAAATAACCCATGAAAAACATATTTGCACATCTTTGCACTACATTGCAAGCAAACCGAAACTAAACCCATCAAAATCAGATAAAATTATACCCAACATGCACAGAATTGACTAAAAAAACTATCAATCTTCTTCTTGATCAGTCTGAAACTGATGAATGGATACTTCATCATTAGAAATGGGTTCACGTGCCGGAACATAAGTATTATCCTACAAATTTGAAATACAATCAAGGTTAAGATGTATGTGAACAAATTTGAAATACAATCTAGGTTGGTGGTCTGAAGCAACACAAGCACATTCCAGTGGCAGAAACCTGTAATCATTTACTGACATCACCATCTCCTTGATTAACAAGTACATATACAACTTAAATCAAATTATTGAATTCTAACCGGTAGAAGTGGCCATCTACCAATTCGATCCATTAAGAGTACACTGACAAGGGTCGTCAGAATCTGCAAGGGAATGTCTACAGTTCTGTGAAATATATAAAATAAATACTGAATTATTATGTAATTGTAGAAACATCAAATATCAGCTACCTGGAAGATCAATTGTCACCAAAAACAAAAGAAATGTAAGCAAGCACTAACCTGTATACCAGCCATTGCTATAGTCCCTACACTGCTTGAAAAATCTGTCATGATTAATAGTTTTGCACAAGGATTATATGCCCAAACCTTTAGATAACTACACATGAAAATAGCAATTATTGTTGAAGATAAAGAAGAACACGCACGATTTAACTAAGGATATAATGATGGTGATGATGAGGTTCCATCTGCTGAAACTTTGAAAGAGAGTAGGTGTGTGTGTGTATATATTTATATTCATATGTATTTTGATACAGGTTTCTACAATGGAAGCAACATTAAGAAAATAAGGCAGTAGAGAAAAACTAAGACACTAAATGCGAAGGGTAGAATCTGAGGATGATGGAAGCTTCGCATTGAACACGAACTCAATGCGCGCTAGCCAAATAGTCCAAAAGACAACTGAACATAAACTAACCCAAGCTTTATGAATCTGAACTGAACCACGAACCATACTTGGCCAAGAAGCAGCCAAACCAAAGCAACTACGGTACCAAGCACTCCCTCCTTGTTGAGCTAGCTACAGGAACACTATCCAATAAGACATATTGGTTAGAGAACTCATTAAGAGCACTCTTCCCTTGTTTAGCTAGCTACAAGGATTACGTTATATAAGTGTTAGTGGAAACAGAGAGCGGCTTAATACTAAAATGACTCATTTAGATTCTACAAGGGAATACCATAATGGTTTAGTGTACTAAACCAAACAACAGATAGCAAAGCTAAAAGAAGTGAAACTAAACACTAAAATGTAACTCATAATAATGATAAAATTCATAAAAACAGCAACTCAGTGTACTAATCCCATTAGCAAACATAAAACCTGGAAAAAGTCAAAAATTCATAGAATCAGCAAACCTAGTACTAAAGAGTGTAAGAAAAAGTAACTTAAAAACACTATTTCTAGCCTAAAAATAGCCTTCTTGAATGAAACTTAAAATCATAGAAGCCTAATAATAACAAAACATCAAACCTGAAAAACATACATCAATTAGGGTCGAAAGATATATAACCCAAACAAGTAAATTGAGACAAGATGGGTTTCGAAATAACATTAGTGATAGTGTGACACCATTTACAAACACACCATAATGTTAATGGGAAGCAGATTATAATTTCAATGACAACATCTTTGTCATTTATGCATACCACAACTTGAATTGACACAAAAACATCGTAGAATTGGCAGAATCAGTTCCTTTCAGGCCCTTCAAATTGGGGATTAGAATCTTTTTTCATTAATCCTATAGTATAATAACAATTTACAATGTCATTGCTAGCTTGGAGACTACTAATTTAGATTAGAGTATGGATAAGTTAAGTCTAAATTGTTCTCAACACCAAGAGGAGCTTTTCTCTGTCATTGTTGCATTTCAATTCAATCAAAAGCTACTTCTAAGAATTATATTCTCTCTATCTTTTGATCAATAAAACTCAAAAATCCTCAGCAATACACACACATATGTAATTAAAAAACTATATACTTGAGGAAGAAAATAGAGATCATAGACATAGCAGCAAATTCCAAAAACAGCAACATTGAAGGTTTCTACAATAACACGTTCAAATTAGATTTAGTAAATTGAATTAATTGCATTTCTACCCTAAACTAACCTAACATGCAAAAACTACCTAAGCACAAGATTAACAACACAAAAACAGCCCCTAAACACTACAAAAACAGTTTGGAATTCAACGAATCAAAACCCTCAAACTTAACCTAGACATGCATTTCTAATTATCGAAATTAAAACTACCCTAAACTAGAATTAAAAAAATAAGAACAGCAATAAAACTAGACTAAATGAGTCCTAAAACGGTGAGTATACCACAAGAATCAGAGCAATTGAAAAATTACTAAAAACCCTAAAACAAACCAATGCCACAAGCTTTAATAGAAGATTTACTTAAAATAGGAGGTGAAGTCTCCTTTGTGGATGAAGTCTCTTTCCATGTTTCAATCATATGCAATATATAAGAGCACCAGATGGCCAAGCTAAAAGTTACCGAGTCTTTAACAACAATTAGACAGTAAATGGAGGACTTGATTCATATGCAATATATTTTCAAGTTTTAACTTCCAAGCGCTCGAGTCTTTAACAACAATTAGACAGTAAATGGAGGACAAAATGGTGGCGAGGCTGAAGGTGTAACACGTCATGAGAAGCGGTGCCTTGAACTTCTTAAGAACTAAAGCCTGCAAAAATGTCTCAACAATATTTTTAACCTGAAAAATAGTTACCTACTGTACATTACTTAATAACTTTCCAAGCTGACCTTCATAATATATGAAGCAGAAAATGTCATTGCTTCTGCTGAAAGGAGGAGTCCTCCGAAGATCCAATTTGATCGTTACGAGACAAGTAGAGGATATGAGGTATTGGTCTTAATCATTGGTGGTCCCTTATATATTGAGGCAACAAAAGCCCCTCCTATTGACACTATGGTCCCTACAATTTTTGTTAACTGCTTGAGCTTCTCCAATGCACTCTTTCCATCCTATTTTTATTGAAAAGAATCAAACTTTCTTCTAAACTAGAGCTAAAATGTGTAATCAGTTTAAAGTTAAGGTTTTGTCACATGTCCTAGTTCTTGTGATTATTAGAAAGAGATCAGAAGAACCTGAAAATGATGGCAAGAATGAAAGTGAGAGCTGGAACGATATTGAGCACAGTCATCCCAAGATTTGGAGAGCTATATTGTATACCAGCATATCCACAAATTAATCTGCCCTGAAATTCTTCATAAACATAAATGAAAGAAGAGCACATGATGAGTCAAGAGTTATCAATAAAAAGTGCCTCAAAATTAAAGAAAGCTTATAATTCTGAAAAGTCTGCAAAAACATTTAGAACAATGTTACCAAGTACCAACCCAAGTACTGAAATCAAAAGGAAGCTACAAAATATGTTAAAGGTGACTGGGGGGCGTGATGATGCTGATCTGCATACAATCAAATTCAACAAAATTTCACAAATTAGTTACATCTCGCTTTAATTAGGTTTGATGCAAGAAGAAGCACAAGATCAGTTATGCAGCGAGGAGGAAGATAAAGAAGATTGACCTGTAGAAGATGATGAAGAAAAGAGAAAAGATGAGACAGGAGAGACCAGTGGAGTATGCTATGATGACATATTTATCCATGCCTTGAGACATGGCTGCTTTCATTACTACCATATTGCTAGCTTGAGCAAGAATCACTGTCACCATTCCAGCAAAAGGCCCAACATCCCTAAACCATTCCAATCCCATTTCTAGAATAAAACTCAGAATCAAGATTGTGCTAGCTATAGCAGATTATTATACTTAGTTTGATGTTTAACACGCTTATAAAGATTGTGACAGCATTTGCAATAAAATGTGGTTGTTTATTATACCATTATTCGTTATTTACCTATGTGTTAGTTCTGGATAAATCCACACACACACACACATCTGAAATATCAGTCCAAGCTGGCAGGTTCCCATTCAACCTAGTGCCTTTTTTATGGCAAAAACTAAAGATGAAAAAGTTACCTCAGATGAAGAGAAGCCATATCTTTGCATGAGCATGCTATTTGTCAGCCCATTCATCCCATCCAAGTAATTGATTGTCATCTGTGAAAGTTCATAAAATCATCAACAATCTTCACTTCATCAAACACAACAATAAGATCTGTTCAACCCTACAAACTATCTTGGCAGAATGTAAACACTAAACATTCATGTCCCATATAAAGAAAGGTAATATTAAAGATAAATGATTGAAGTAGGTCCAAGTTTATGTAGCATCTCAACCCATAGTTTCAGAAGTAACTTTATTCCATACGTAATATCCCCAGAACAAACTTTAAAAACTCGATTGAGAATTTCACTCTAAATGTGAGTACTAGTGCCATGTATTTTGACATAGAAGCATAACAGAAAAGCTTCAAAACCTGAAGTACAGAATGCCTACACGGCTGAGCTTCTAAACTAAACAAGGTGATGATGAATTTTTCTTTGAACTGAGTTCAATAGAATGGTATCAAATAACATAAATAATATCAAATATACAGCCTATCTCTGAAATAAAATTATTGAGAATTTGCATTTCATATCTTCTTTCATATGTATCTTGAGTGTATATCTATACAATTACAATTCATTTGTTTATGTCAAACAGCACATACAGTCGAAGGAACTTAGCGATACATTTAAATTTATGCATATTGTAAATCAGCCTAATCATTCACACGTATAAATACAAGAACATGGCAATGCAATAATCCTAATGATGAATATGCAGCAGTGAGTAGAATGGGAAGTGGGACAATCAAACTTTAAAAACCTAAGTAATTACGTTGAGTGCCCTGAGAATAGGAAGCTCAACTAGGCATTGTCTCTCGTCCATGTGGGACTAGAGCTCAAACAATTACCTCCTCTCCTTTTTTAACCGGTTGTCCAGCATTTATCATCACCTCAAGAGTGCGATCCTTGCGACGCCAATGAAAAAAACAATTTGGTTGCAAGGAATGGTTCAGCATATCTGCATATGATGTTCTAAGTTAAAAAATATATATAGATACGAAGCAGCAAACAGATTGAGATAATTGAAATTTGTACGCAAGATTTACTAGAAAATCTAAATGAAAAATAAAAAGAGAAGAAGTCAAATCCTGAACAAAAGGGAAAAAATGTACTGATCCGAAGAGATTCGAGGCACTTTCAAACCAAAGGTGGTCTTACAATCCTAATACTCCCACTCTTTTATTTTCCATAAATCTCATATTTCAACTTCTAGAGTCATATCACATTAAAAAGAAGCTTGAATGTATGTTTTACTGACAGATCAAGCTGAAAATAGTGCACCCCATTACTGCACCACTGAAATTTGTTTTTTTCTTCTTCCCAGCTACCATTAACTTGGGGTCGAAGACGAGAATCTAGGGAACAAAATATGCACTTTTCAAAATTATTAGCAATTCCCTTAGCCTTTTTGGGATGGACCTTGTGTCCTGAATTCCTGCACCTCCATACACTTCTATAGAAGAACTTTTGGATTGAAGTTTCATTAAATACTATAACCGCTAAGGAGAAAAATGTCACATAATATTGAAAGTAATTATCTAAAATCAAATATACCTCATATAATTCTACAACATTATTCATCTCAAATAGCGTGTGCAGAAGTTTTATTTACTATTAGTAAAAGGCTATGATTAAAGAATCAGCCTTAGGGAACGTTAAGGCTGTCGCCTAGTGACCTTGAGGTCACGAGTTTGAGTTTGGGAAACAGCCTTTTTTACAAAAGCAGGGGTGTGGAGTACATAAATGACCCTACCCAAGCCCCACAATGGTTGGGGCTTCGTGCAGTGGGCCACCCCTTCTTTAGTAAAAGCTTGTGGCAATTGTCCCCTTTATTATCCAATAAATAGGTGGCTGGGAATTGTGTTAAAGTTGCTTATGATTAAGTAACAAGAATTTCACCCAATCCTCCTGTCTAGCTGCAAGACTATGCAGGGTATTACACAGATTGTTTGTTAATTGAAATATTATGTAAACATCTTTATGTAAGAAGATAAGGCACACAGAATCTTCTTGAGCCTCTAGTATAGTAGTTTTTGAATAATCTGTCACCATCTACAATATATAAAGAAATGGTTAAACATTTAAGTGGTGAGAAGCTAACCAGCATAAGGGACCATCATATAGGTATCTTGGACTAGTGCACCCATCCTAAGTTTCTTGGTCATGTGCCGTGTTTGTGCCATACCCACTGCCCACAAAAATCTCTCAGGTTCACGAGCTAGACGCTTTATTTTTAAGGGAACACCACTGTGCTGTGCAAGGTTTCAAACACAGAAAATGTCACTGGATAATTGTTCGAAAAAGGAATGAAATAGTAAAAACAAAATGCACAAGAGTGAAAATATGTAAGATAGGATGTCAGGTTAGTACCCAGTTCTTTTGCCAAAATTCTAAGGCCCGCTGTTGCAGTTCTGTCATTGTTGAGGAAAGATTTGAATCCTGGAGCTCCGAAAGGTCCTCCTATAAAATTTATAAAGCAATGGAGACAGGATGGTTTGTAATGGTTTAAACGATTGGAATGCACACAAGTTTTACAGGAAAGTGCAAGAGGTAAGAATCCAACTGGATAAAACTTAAATGAATGCTGCGAAGCAAGTCCAAACGTATGAAACACTTCTTGAATCTTGAATTTCTCATGGTTGTTTATAACTTATGGGGTTACATGATAATTATTAACTTTTTTAACAACTTCTTGAGCCTCGCAAGGAAACATGTATGAGTAAACACTACAAGTAAAACTTCAAAAAAAAAAATTACTTGAAATATCCTTCAAAGGTGAAAGAAATATTGAAAGTGGGCAACAAAAGACTCTCATATAGCTAATACAAAGCCAAGATTATAACATACCAAAATCAAATTTAACGTTAACATTATGGAACCATTGAGAAACTACAACAGATCATGTTAAACAATTTGGTTAATCCACAAACCTCTGTTGCAAGAAGCAAGCTTGTGGCCTCTTCCGCACTAGGTAAGAAATCACCATACAATTGCCAAAAGTCATCCTTCCGATCAATTGAAAATAAAAGAAGGCACGCTAACCTCAGATCCCAATCTGTCTGTCACACAGAGAAAACCAATACATGTATCTAGTGAGTAGGTGTCATCAATTGGCTGTTTTTTCAAACAATTAGTGTCTGTCTTCACCCACAAACAAAATCAAATGAGGTGATGAAATATAAACACCTAACGAATTGGCAGCACCGAATAAATTTGCAGTTACGACATACATTGATTATAATATAAAGAAAACTATTACCTCCGGATCGGTTGAGTTGATAATATCAAATATTGGATGGCCGTCTGGTACTCTATTTGGGAAAAACATCCATGGAAACTTTTTACTGATGTTTAGCATCAATGCCATAGGAATTTCCATGATTATCTGTTCAGTTTAGTAAAAAAAACATACATCACCATGGAAAACAACTGAAAATCAAATAACTAACAGCATCTACTGTAAGAAACTCACTCTGGATCGGGGAAGAGGCTCAATATCTTTGGAAGCATAGACCCCAAATCCATCAGGGCCTTCCCTGAATTCAATACCAAAAACTCGAACACTGTTAGCAAATCCCATCTTGTAGAAATCAGGATCGGCTAGCTCTAACTTCTGCATCATTTTGTAACAAATCCAGCATTGAAACCGCAACATCAAGCAATAGCAATAGAAATAGAAATGGAAAGAGCAAATACCGAAGCCGGAGAGTCGTCAACCGGAGGAGTTACAGAGAGTGGAAGCGTAGACGGAGATGCTCTAATTGGAGCGACGCTGTTTGGGGATTTGGGAGTTAAGGAGAAACTGGGCCTCACCGGCGACCAACACACATGGCTTACATCCTTCAACATCATTATACACCGCAATTAGAGACAGGACACAATAGAGTACCAAAATAAATGCAGAGAAAGAGAGAGAAGTGAAAAAAGGACCTGGAGTTTGGAGACGAAGCAGTGAGAGGGGTAAGGAAGAGGAACAGAGAAGGCCATTGCAGTGGACAGTGGTGGTGTTGCTTGCTTTGTTTACGCCATTGCAACGAATTGGTTACTGAAACGTTATCCAATTCCGTCTACTTCTCCTGTTTTTTAAAATATAGACTCGGTAGATAATATTAGGGACAAAACCGTAATTTCACGTATAAAAATCGTAATTAATTGCAACAAAACGTTAATTAGGGAAATTTGCATAGTTTCATTAATTTGAAAATTTATGATTGTATTAATTTATTTTGATGAGTATGAGATTTGTATTAACATTTTGACTTACAAATTACAGTACATTGTAAATAATAATACTCCGTATTATAATTTGTTTACTATAATTGAGTTAATTGATTTTGGGAGTTATAGATTTGTAAGAGACGGACATGTTTTCTTTCTATTCAATTTTTATTTTCACGTATTTTGAAAAACTGAAATCATTTGTTTTTCAATTCTACAAATAGAAAATAGTACCGTTAAACAAACTTTCTAATTTTATGAAAACAGTATTATAGAAAACTGAAGAAATACTGTTCAACTAAACATACCATTTTTGTGTTCATTTTCTCTTTACTGTTTTGCCAGTAGGTTAAGATTTTCGTTCAACTACGACTGCTTTTAATTTTCAAAACGATGGCAGTCACTAAGATTTGCATATAACAGATTGCAGCTTCTCTTGTTTAAATAACAAATTTTGCTTTTATAGAAAGTTAAAGTATTGTTAATTTTTGTAGAGCAACATAAATACGTAACAGATTATCTATTGATGTGCATGGAAGGTATCAGGAAGCGGTAACAAAGAATGAAAAAGTAACTTAGAATATGATGGTTTGACCAGAATTATCGGTGTCATTTAAGTGATCTCATACTCATGCTGACTTTCGTGCTTAATTGGTTAAAGCACTTGCTTACAGTGAGGAAGCAGAAAAAGTATCCGAGTTGTTATTCATTGTACAGCAATCTTTTTCAGCGCAAAGCAAATCAACATTACATAAAAATACGCTAATCCTCGCTACATTGAATCCACATCTACATCTCAACAATTTATCATACAGAGAGGAAAATCCTCATTATTCATTGAAACATCTACATCTCAATAATTTATCTACAAAGAGGGAGAAAAAAAAAACTCAAAAAATGGTTGTATCAATAAAGTGTCTGTATATATAGGTGAGCCACAACTTTCCTACACTATACTACTTTCTGGCCAGAGTTTTACCTGAGAACTGTTGGATTTTCACAGCCACCTAGCATATAAGCATATCCAGTCCCTCCATGGAAGCTAATAGTGAAGAAACCTTCACTTTTTCATTTCTGTTTCTGTCAGGATCAGCATTGCAAAGGCAAAGCAGCAACTACCTCAAACGGATGAGCTTTGCCGTAAAGGATGTGATTCGCCGTGGACTTCATTGTTGTTCTGGTTGTCAAGTGGCATGTACTGCGACATGATAGCCATAATTTCCGAGTCCATGTAAGACTGCGAATGAAAAGAAACTTTTAGTAACCACAGATGAACAAATGGCTGACATATATATGACTAGAATGTATTAGACATACCCTGAGTCTGTACTTGTAGAATATGTAACCGGCTAAACCAGCAGCCGCCACAGCTGCTAGAACCAACAAGGTGATGAACCATCCAAATCTAGATCCATTTCTTTCTGCAAAAACGATAAACACATATCAAATCAACTATAACTTATAGATTCTCATCATCAACACTCCCATTCTTTGAAAAGAACAAAAGGGGATTAAAAATGCAGGACTGTTTTTCTTATGAAATGTCTAATCATTAAGCAGCAACTTAGGAATATACTTTGTGTGACATAACTGGACACATTTAAAGTTGATGTAGATAAAGAGTTGCCAAAGTTTTGAATTGAATGTTCCTTACCAATACATGTATCTTGCTCCTTCATATATAGAAGGTTCCCCTTACATTTACAGTCATATCCACCCCAGGTGTTCTTACACGAGCAACCATCACACTTGCAAGCACCATGTTCTTTGCATTCATCAATATCTGGTGCACAAACAAGATGATAAGGAAAGAGCTTGTCAATGTGAAATTCTATATAACATTGGGATGAGTTTTACATGTAGTGCATCAGTGCATGTAGATAAATTGTTCTTCAAGAGTCATACTAAGAATAGAGAATCACCTTCACATTGATGACCGTCCCCGCGAAACCCATTTGGGCATTTACAGCCTGATAATATGGACTCCTGCTTTGCATAATCAAGGAATAAACGGCAGAAGTTTAATGGTGTAATCTAAATGACAATGAAATAGTAAAACCATTGACAGTTGAAAACAATGAAGTACAGTTAAACAATCCGAAAGAGTAGGGAGCTAAGGGTTAACATCACTGAACTGAACAAGCAGAGAAAGTTTTTCCATCTTTTGTATCTGACCAGCAGCCTCCATGGTTCACTGAACACCTTGCAGCCCCAAAAGCTGTGATTGAAGATAAAAGTCAGGTTTGTGGTTGTAAGTACCAGGAACAACATATATATTACACAAAAAGAAAACCAGTACCATTGTCCTGCCAACAGATTAACCTTACAAATCTCTCTCTCCACAGACAGAGATAGAAGTCTGAGCTAATCACATAAAAATTTCTCATGCATCTATTTATATTTTTCTTAGGAGTTGAGAGTATATCAATCAGGGTATATGCAAGCAGCTTTTCTACATTCACCATGTTTAAGCAGAAAGAAAATATCTGTACTGTAACTACATTCAACAGTTATTAACAAAGCCTCACTTCTTAAAGATAAGAGGTATACCTTCACAAGATGTATAACCATCTCCTTTGTACTGAACACCATCCACAATGGGGCACTGACAAACCCTTCCCCTAAATGTATCCTAATCATTTTCAAAATCACAGAGTCATTAAATAAAACCATGCTGTGAACCTAACGGTTTGTGATCCATGTATAAAGAAACTTTCAAAGGATGCATCATCTACAAAGACTAATTGCAATTTGCTTTCATATACCTTGCAAGCAGTTATATTACTCTTTGTGTCCTGCCAACAACCACCATTTCTTTCAAGGCACTGGTTAGTTTCCAAATCTGTACAAGGAACAAAAAACCAATGTATATTATATAAGTAAATGGTTCAAGCATTAAAAACAGTCATTATTAGAGAATGGAAATGAAATAGAGGAATTAACCTCCACTTAGACAAATTCGAGGTTCTGCAGTCTCCTTGAATCCAGCACATATGGCCTTCAGTACTGCAGTTCTCTCCAATTTTCCTTAAGAACAAGCAAAAAAAACAAAAAAACAGATCAACATTGCATTGTGCTACAGGTATAGAAATTAGCAACATAGGCATATATTATTGACCTCAGACAGCTAGTTAATTTACAAAGTGTATACAATTAATCCAATACTGAAAAAGGAACTGCAAATTTAAAACTGAGATTAGAGAATTTTGAAGGGATAACAGTTACATTGACATTCATCTGGAATCTGGTCCAACAACCTAACCGAGAACTCAGTTCAATAAATTGATTAAGGGCAGACAAACAGGAAGTTAAGTAAAATTAGGTGAGTCCATTGGACAAACCAACCAACCAGCACCAATCATTTGAACATTTTCCTAAATAAATGAATTGCATCAACATCCTCCTATTTCATTTTGATCTAAAATCTCATATGATGAGGATAATGATGAGGAAGAATAAGGTCTTATAAATCTTCCTTCTTCCAACTTAGTGGAAATAAATATAGAAGCACGTGTTTCCAAACTCTTAAGGTTTTTAGTGAAAGGTCAACAAAGCTTATATGCAGAAGTTACTTGAGTTGAACATAATATGACTAGATTGGAAGTTATACCAAGCTACAAGCAGAAAGCAGATGAATTTTTAATTTTACTAGACTCCACAACTCCAACACAACGGCATAATGTAACATACCTCGATACTGAACGTCATTAATAACCAACGTTGGCAAAATAGTAACATCACCACGAGATCCTTGGCCAACCTAAAAATCACAATTACATCACAATGAGTTAGTAATCTTCTGCAAGTGAAAATCATTTAATTAATACTTTTAATCCATATGAACTATGGAAATCCATTGCTGGAGATATATATTCTGAATGACAATTGTAACTGACACTAAAAAAGAAAACACTCAACACCCCCTTGCACAAGGTTCCTTAATGGAAAGATGGAGATAAGATGAAGCATAACCTGGATTTCTTGCTCAGCTTTTAGGACTTTATTCTCAACATCGGCATCAGGATTCCCCATGCACGTTTTGATATTTTCAACAGGCAAGTCTGTTTTCAGTTAAAAAAAATTAATTAAAGAAAGTACAAAAATAGTCTCATAACTAATAGGTACCATGAGTAGCAAATACCAAGTGATTTCATGACATCATCAGCACATTGTTTGCTGTATCTCTTCTCCTTCATAGAACACCGTATATGGAAATCTGTCACGTAATCCCACCAAACCCAAGACCTGTTGCTCTCATTTGCAACTCTATGCACACAAAGCTGCCTAAGGTTCTCAAACACCACATCCTTCCCTTCGTATCCCGATCCAAAATCATGTTCAGGGTCAGGTGCACAATATCTTCCATGATTTATGCATTGGGACTTGCATTGACTGCTGAGGATAAAAGCCTCTGGGCAATACCAAGTAATGTAGTGTGGGGGTGAACTGGGTGAAGCCCTCCCTTTCTAGAATCTGGGCATGGCCCTTGAAATTCTTCACAAAATCCATCTGCTCGTCACAACGAACTCCACACTCATCGTTGCTATTTGTCCAAAATTCATATTCAACTCTCTCATCAGGGTGGGGCACTGCCTCTCTCCAGTCTAACTTTATCACAAGATTTTCACCTTTCTTGAGAGCTTGCTTCAAGGTCTCACCAAAGGAGTGCTCTACCAGAGCTGATGGGATTCCGATCTTCTCTATAAACCCATCTGCATCAGAGCTCTCCTCTGGAGAATCCATAGTTAGAAGAGGTTCATCTATGCTATCAGCCACTAAAACTGCTGCAGCACCAGCCTGTTGGCCATGCCATACCTTCAGTGCGAAGTAGCATTCTGAGAGTTGAAAAAGAAAAAGAAAAAAATCAATACACAACCTGTTGATAAAATTTGTCAAGAAGGCTTCATCTTTCGTAGGAAAAAGTAGCTTGTCAGTAAGCTTGACTATTTCACTTGATTGTCTCATGAAAATTTAAACACTTACAATTTTCAAAAACTATGTGGAGTCAAAATTACTTCATCCAGTGCCAATATGTTCTGATCATCAACAAATGATATTGACTGCTTCTTTTGAGCATGCACAAAAAAGCAAGGTTTGAATGAGAAATGTTATTAATTGCATCAAAAATTTGCACCCATAAATACATATATGTCAGATATACAAGTTTCTATTGCCAAGATATTGCTAGTATTCATGAGATCCTAACAATATATAAAAACACACACACACATAATTGATCACAAATGAAGAAGGTCTGTGAGAAAAATGTACTAAACAATTAAAAAGATGAAAATACTAAACAATATGATAAATCACCACAATACCTTAAACAGACCCACTGAAATTATCAATGGTAGTTCAAAGTCAAAATAAAATGAGAACATTCTATCAATTAGAGTAAAAAATACTGACTATTGCAATTGGGAATAAAAAATTTAAGCTAGCCAATCATTAAATATCACATGCACTCGCCCCAGTTAATTTATATCCATAACATTTGAATGAAGTGTTTTAATGTGATTGGTGGCTCATTCTAAGCACCCGTTATATCTGATTCTCACATCTATTACATTCATTTTTTTTGTAAAACAAAATTATATCAAATACATAACTACAAACGGAAAATACAATCCAATAGAGAAAAGAGGAAAGCAGAACACAAACACATAATCAAAATTCCAAACATAACCAACCAAGAAATTGAATTTAGCTCCTTTACAATCAATTGCTAAAAAAGTGAATACTTTTTAGACCAGTTCAGTTTTGTTTCTGTTTTGTAACAATCAGTAAAACAAGCACATACTCAGTCACAGGGGCAAGGCCTTTTTGCCTTTTGCAAAGGGCTATCAAACAGATGTACAAACAAACAAACAAGTAAGATTGATGAAACTCATCAAATGCTATCGACAAAACAAAATTGAAAAAGCACCAACACCCAGGAACAGGAAAATTCACTTCCAAACAAGTCAAAATCAAACCAATTGCAACTAACCCAATAACCTACCATCAAATTCAAAATCACAACAACTGGGGAATTGAAAAGTAAATCACCTCCACGATCGATAAGAAGAATGGTTGGGCGAGAATTGGACTTGAAGGGCTTGTCGTCGCCGAAGGATTGACAGCCAACAGAGTTTGTATCAGGATACACAACAGAACCCACCAAGTAGCCTCCGTAGTCGGGGACGCCGAAGTTGCCAATAGCGCCGTCGTGCTTGGAGCGCATGTCGTGCGGCGAGAGGACTCTGATGCTGCTCTTCTCCACCACGAAACGGGCCGTGGCGGAGGCGGCGAGAATCAGCGCCACCAGTAGAGACGCGAACAGAGACGCCATGATGAATTTCTGGAGAAAATGAATGGGAGAGGAGTGCAGTGTTGAAGGGTAGAGAGAAGAGAAGGGAGGAGGTGTTGTTAAGGAGTGAATCGCAAGTTAAGAAAGTAGTGTGTCGTAAAGAAGACGACATGGCGAGGAGGTTTGGGGGTGGACAGAGTCAGCGGAACTACCATGTAGCCATCTGCAACTACCGGCAACCAGAGAAGATGACAGGAGAGAGTATAGACTTTTCTTCTTTAATATCTATATATATTATACACTACTCCCATATCATTTGGACAGGAACGTTAACGTATGTTGCTCATCTTTTTTCTTAAATCTTAAGGTAAGACAATATGTTCACCTCTAATAGTTTGACACTTGTCATACATATTTATCTTTTAAATTATAAACACACGGTAAAAAATCGATTAACGAAACACAGAATATGAAATGAAAGATAAACTAAATTCAACTTAGCCGAGTTAACTAAAATCTCTATAAGGCATTTGTCAGTTCAAATCTTAGCATAATTGACTAAAATCTCTAGAAGCCATTTGTTAGTTCAAATCACAAACTCTAAAATATTTTTGAATTAGGCTAAACTATCAATGAGATGATGGCACCTCGTTAAAATTATTGAATCTGGACATTCCACTCCCACCAATTTCACTTGTATAATATCTCATTGGTTTGTCTTAGATTAAGCCAAAAATGAGTTGATTTAGATTCTTTATTCTCCATTGTATATTAATGTAATATTGAATAGGATGATGATGTCCTAACCAAAACCATTACCAAAAGAAATACATTGACTACCATTTCTCTTCATCCTACAATCAAGTAAACATTAATACATATTATCATACTATCCAATGAGGATGAACCAAGTATCTCACCTATTTATCCTAATTGGTCTCTTGTTTTTCAACGGTTCATTGCACGGTTTTAACCACTAAATTAATTGGCAGAGAAAATGAAAACGATAAAACAAAACTATTGTAAATTTAATTTTATCATAAATAATTACATGTTTACTTTTCTTTGTCTATTTTTTTATGGTTTCAACTTCAAGCGATGCCCAACAAGAATCTCTAAGCTGTCCTTTTACAAGCATATATACAAATCAAAGTTGTCAATTTTTAAGTCTTTTCTTTGGTTGGTATATGACATTACATATTATTTTCCTTCATACTTGATAAAGGTTGTTACATAGTATTGACCAAGACATGTATAGTTGACTCTCATAGTTTTAGAATATATATATATTAAGTACAGAAAAAAAAAATTACTGTAAATCATAATTTTTTTAACTCAATTTTTTTAATCTATTAAGTCAATTAGTTAAAGGTTATGGAATTATGTGGTTGACTTGGTCAGTGGTGAATGTAGTTTGCTTTCTTTGTAACCACTTAAGTTCAAATTTCCTTGTGGAATATAAATTTTAAGTAATATGTTCTTGAAAAGATATTCATTAATTTATTCTATGAACCTATCACTTTTTTTTCTCTTTTTTTTTTTTAGGGAACTATGAACCTATCACTTAATCCTATTCAAAAAAACAAAAACTTATCACTTAATTGTATGGGTTTTAAGGACTACACATAAAGACATGGGCGTGAGATTTAACATTTTGTGTCTTGTTTTAGAATTTGTCAAGGTGGAGATAGACAAAAGTGTAAACTTGCCTTGCAATTCAAGGTGAACCAAAGAGTGCTTGTTGAATGGACCGAACAATGAGGAATATCTAATAATTTAGCAACTCATGAGTAGACTTGACTAGAATCAATAGTGTAACTCAATTTGGATCACATATAATGAATGGTGAATTTTCTTGTGGATAATTATGAAGTGTCATGATCATGACTGCTAGGTCTTTTATATGTCAATAATGAGGTGCCAAAGCAACTTTGGTATCTAGTCCAGTTTGTTTATGTTTGATATGTCTAAACTCTATGTTGGGCTAAATTAGTTGGAAACTGGCCTTCAAACATACAAGCAATTTGAATGTTAAACTATTAGGCCGAGGGTGCGCTTGGTTGGGCGTCATTTGTATCACATATTGAAATAATGTGAAATTTATTGTCACTTAATATACAAATTAGACCCTCACCTGTCACTTTAAACTTTTGAATTGAAATCAAGTTTAACGTGGTATTAAAACCGATTTTGATTGAGTCAAATGGTTGGTGTGCTTACAACTTGTTGCCTTTAGAGCAAGTCTCACAAATCCTTCTAGTAGGCTATCTTTCTTAGGATGATCGTATGATGATTGCTGCCATATATTTGAAACTTGACATCCTTACAAGAATTTACGTTTATCTCTAATGAGTTGAATGGATTCATTCATGGGAAGTTAGGGACTCTCTCCACTAATTCATTTGCAACGGGTGGCTAAATCTTGACTTTCATGTTCGGTTTGCTTGTGTCACTTTTTTTGAAATAAAACGTTTAGAAATAAAGATAAATATCCAAACACGTTTTATGATAATTTAGCTTAAAAGCTACAACCAGGTTAATTGGAAAACTTTTTGAGTGGACATGATGGTTGTGGCTAAATGGATGGAGCTAGAATATACCAAAACAATTATAAGGTCAAGTAATTAGAGAAAAAGAGGTTCAAGATTATGGACTTAATAAGTCACGACTCTTTCTTTCTCTCTGTCATTTTGAGAATTCGTTAGGATTTTTATCGAGTCTGGTTGTTCTTGATCTTTCAAAGCGGCGGTAGTCTCTTAAGTTCACATATAACAAATTGCGGTTTTTTTCGTTTAAATAGCGAGCTCTTGCTTTGATAGTAATTTAATATATTATTAACGTTTGAAAGACGGCGACACATAGATTCACCGTAGAAAAAAATTATTAGTTTGTATACATTATAGAAAAAAGAAGAAGATTGTAGAGAAGGAGAAAGCGGTTGGGCCGTTGGGGTCTCATATCTATGAAAGGAGTAGATTTCTCCTTCAAACCAAACAAAACAAAATACTGATCGACACCGAAGCAAAACAATACAAACGGTTT